>JASCZW010005340.1:327500-530509 GCA_034211315.2 Aedes japonicus
TCCATCATTCAGTCCTGTTACCTCGAGCTGTAGCTGTTTCGAGTCTGCTTCGATTGAACCACATTGCTTGTCCAGGTTAGGCACAGTGGTGCCGATTTTCCCGCTATCACGATGCTTGTTGCCGAGCTCCTCTTCCACGAGCGTGAGGGATGACCCATCATCCAGAAAAGCGAATGCTTTAACCGTTTTCTTTGGCCCGTAAAGCGTAACGGGTATAATGCGAAATAGTAGCGATTGATTCGACATTCGATGCGCATGATTTCCAGCAGATCTCATGTTTGGCATTTTCGGTCGATTACTGCGATTCAAATGCAGTAGCGGGTTATGGCGAAACGTGCATCCATTGATTCAACACTGGGGAGCGTTGCGACAACTCCTTTTGTCGTGCGCATTTAAGCAGCTGCGACAAAGTTAATTAGTTTGCGCTGTCTTCCAACGATTATCGACGGAGAGCGCATTGAAGCTATCACAGTCCCGAACACAATGTCTTTTCTCTTTACAAACACCACACAGCTTATCTTCTTCTTTCGGCAGCTCATGCTTACCTACGTGTGTGTTAATTGTCCCCTTGCTTTTCGCCTTCATCCTATCCGAACCTTTTCCGAATCCTCCGGTGTACTGGGTCACTTTGCTTGCTGAAATCACAACGCCGTTCATGAATTCTCCGAAGGTCTTCAGATTCACTTCCGAATACCGCTGCATGAAATTTTCCCACTCCATCTTCACACGTGCGGGCAACTTATTCGCCAGCTCCATTAACAAAAGCGGATGCGACTGCTGTCCCGCTGCTTTCAGGTGATCACACAAGCTTTGCACAGCCATTCCAAATTCGATGAGGGCTTCGAGACGTTCCGCCTTCGGTGCTGGAGTCGACCACGCCTTATCACAGCAACGCGCCGATCCAGTAGTTCCGGACGTCCGTGGAGGAGCTGAAGAGTGTTGATCACTTGCATGGAACTGATTCCGGGAGCATGAGACGGCTTCTGACTGCTTCGCACGCTGCACCTTTCCAGACACCGTTGCAGCCTGGTTAGATTTTTCGACGCTTGGATAACCACACGCGACGTTTGAGTTCTACCGAAAGCACTAATAAAGATTGGCCAGTCCGCGGGATCACCGACGAAGGGGAGCAATCGCGAGGCATAATCAGTCGTGCGGCTAACTGCGAGGGGGAAGGTACACAATGTGGCACATTTGGTACCAAATAAGTGGGAGGTACACATGTCGTCGGCATACTGGTTGCAGGAATAGTGGGAGCATTTGGCTGCATCTCGTTAAGGCTGGGATTATGATCCGCCCTTGAGGCCCATTGAGTTTGATTCCTCTCCAAAAGTGAAGGGAGAGGAACGGTTGGAGCATGATAGCCTTGTGTTACAGGCTTACTCCCAAGTAGGTTTGTTTGAGCTAGGTAAAGAGGACAAATTGGCCCTAAATTCTCTAGCATCTCTTGACATAAATTTAGGCTCGGTTGAACATCATTTGCATCAACCGTATGGTTATGTGGTGGCTTACCTGATGGCATTACCGGGGGAGCAGAGGGGATAGGGATACCGGACCGATGTCTCATGTTACCTTCTACGAACCGTTCGGAAATCTTCGGACCGGTTTTCGAAATTGCGCCTGTACTGCTCTGCTGGATCACTTCGATGTGTTGTCGATCCGTGGGAATTCCTCCTACAGCACCTTCCGATGAATAGCGGCTCACCCAACGCGTCACTCGATCCAGGCTGGCACGACGACTCACGCGGCTGTGGTTGCTCCCATTCCCATTGCTTTTTTCCTCCAGCTTTCCTCGAGCAGATTGTATTTTTCCTGCATCATCTTTCGGTCCAGCTCGATGGCTTTTTTTCTCTGCCTCCAACGTGCGCTTCTGTAATTCATGCTCTTCTTCAAGTTTCCGTAGCCTCAGGGCAATACGAGCCGACCTCCCACTAGATTGTGAGGTTACACTATCCGGCATGCATTTTTTGCAAATCCATGCTCGTTCTGCGACCGACTCCGTCACTCCCGCACAGCGCATGTGCCACCAGCTATCGCACTGGTCACACTGGACAAAATTATCGAAGGTTACGGGGCGCGAGCAGTTAACACAGCCTCCCGGTTGATTCATGTTCGGTGTGCGAGATGACACGTCATTGGCGATGGTCTGATTCAAGCGACTCAAGATCATTTCGAAGCCGAAAGTTTTAAAGGACGTTGCGGGGGCGAAACAGTTGACACCGGGTTCTCAGCAGCTCAGCAGCTTACACCGTTGACAGCCGTCGCCGTAGTCCAATCGGGTAATACTGCGGAACGCTATCCTGCGTCAGTGCGCACAGCGGCAACAGTGTCTTTGAACGAAAGGTGTTGCGTACGATCTACGGTGGAGTGCAGATGGAAGACGGAACGTGGGAAGGCGAATGAACCACGATTTGCATCAGTTTCTAGAAGAACATCCCATCGTACACACCTAAATACGATCGACTACGATGAGCTGGGCATGTCGTAAGAATGTCGGATGACAGCCCAGTAAAAATGATTCTCTGAAGGTTGGTGAGGTGCATGGACCGAATGCAACGGAGAAATTTTCTGTGTACAGCAGAGACTACAGCGGTCTTGGTCTGATTGGTAAGGTAAGGTATCGTTATCAAAATGCTTTCTAAATTCCTGGCGTGAATCAACCTGCGTGATCTACGTGTTCCACAAGCTGGAAACTCTTGCAATTCCTGTTATTCTTTGCCGTTTGGTGAAAGATTTATATCCCGTTATTACAAAACAATCCAAGTGCCTCATAAGCTGCAAGCCTTATAGAATCCGGTGATCGTTGGAAGACTTCTGCGAGCCATCTCTGGACGTGATGGACGAGTCAGAAGTGCGGTGGTCAAAACGGCAATATCAGTTCTGCGGCGTCCAGCGGTAAAGCTGACAGTTGGTCTCAGGTTTACATGAATTTTTGGTAGTATGCATCTCTACTGAACGAGTCAAGCCGACTTGAAACTTTGCTGTGCCCTGCAACAATATTTTTCAATAATTTATGCAGTTGCCAAGAGTCTCTGCAGGAAAAAACAAGCTCTATTTATCCAGTTTGCAGAAATGATTTGATGTCATCGTAAAAATATAAATTTAAAAAATTAAAAATTGGCTTATTCGTCATCGAAAATTTAATTCCAAAAAATAAAACCCCACAACTCATAACAGAGACAGGACATTATATTATGGATTTCCACTTGCTGAGTTCACTTCTTTCCTAGAACATGATTCAAAGCATAAATTTCGACGTCGTAATAAACCAAATCCTCGTGTATCGTTTCATGCTTACATTCGAAAATTGCTCGCAGGCCGACTCGCCTGTTGATAGTTATTTATATTCTGCTTACAAAATCCTAATGCTTGCATAACAATGTCTCAAATTTATTAGCAATATCGTAGCGCATTACTTGCCCTCCTGACCGCCACAACTCGCTCTCCACCAATGGGACAAGAGAAGACTTCCTCTGAAGGCGTTCGAAGGATACATGCTCGTCGATGCGGTGTTTACGATTGCGTCTCGACAGCGCAGCATGTATGAAGTGTATTCAGTCCGTGTCATATTTCCTACACACAAACACACGCATGTACACCGTAATGCCCGTCTATTCTGTCCTCGACTCGGGATAAGAAAACAGAAGTAGGAAACAGGAGAATGAGGTCACACCAGTTCTTGGAGTGTTATTTAAGCGAAATCTTGCCCGGATGGTTGGCATAATTCCGGCACGATGATCGTCTTGGCACTCACCAGCCCCAGCCCATTAGGACACGCATATTGTGATGGGGAAGGAATTTAAATATGAAAAAATTGTTATTTGCGTAAATTTATTATTATGGTAAAATATTTCAAACATTCCTTTCCCATTCACGTCGCTGTTTCGTAACACTGATGGAGTTGAGCAGCACGTTTGGCTTGAGCATACAAAGGGACCTTTTATCAGAAGGGTGTTCAGAGACCTGAGAAACCGTAGCATTCCTAGAAAAATCTGGAACGAAACGGAAAATCATCTTCGAACCAAACTACAACGCGTTATGTTAGCAACTATAGATATCTACAGTAATGGATATCTGCCGTACCCACTCCCTCAGCTCTGACATAGACAAAGAACCAATTTTGCTGAAAATATCCATGTTAAAAATGGTGGAAAATAGCCTGTCACTATGATTGGCACGAGAAGTATGATACAGCATCAGGAGCAAAATGCTTTAAATGGTTCGTGGGTTTG
The DNA here is from genome assembly GCA_034211315.2 of Aedes japonicus. Classification (NCBI taxonomy): domain Eukaryota; kingdom Metazoa; phylum Arthropoda; class Insecta; order Diptera; family Culicidae; genus Aedes; species Aedes japonicus. The sequence continues at coordinate 331,733 of JASCZW010005340.1, forward strand.
ATACACGTTGCACCACGCTTGCCCCCGTTGACTAGTCCAATCAGGATTACTTTCAAACTTGGAGAGCTTGGTGGTTTATGTGTGTTTTTTTTTCTATTGCGATAAAGTGTTGGCAGCTATCCACATCAATTGCGTCATGCGTGAAAGTGATTCGACTATCAATCAGGAATTTGCTTTTCCCTCCACTATCGGGTTGAGCTTGCGGGAAAATGAACACACAGTGCTCCGATTATGGCTGTATCTTAACGGAAACATTCGGGGAATGGTGCCATATTGGCAAAAATTCTTCTGATAAGAAAATTCTAAAAGCCGTATTCCCCAATGCAACTATGGTTTATTAAAAGAGTTGAATGAGCATGTCAAGGTGACCACCCGTTGAGTGCTACTCCGTGAATGATCGAAGTCAGCTGGAGTTGTACAGAGACCGACCATAATTTCAATTGGGAGGGACTGGTGCCCTCAATTTTAAGAACAATAACGGCCGAAACTACGACTTTGTACAGGGTGAGTGAGAATTCCTGTCAGTGATGTCATAAAAAGGAGAAGCTTGCATGAATTTTAATTTGCGATGTATTCCCTGGTTGGTGTATCTTCAATATTTGTCTTAAATTAGTTCATTTCCAGGTACATGCGTTGTTGCAAACGGTCATACCTGGCACGCACGATATCATGAGGCATGCCATTGCATATGTTCTCTAGACTTCTCTTAAACATTTCCACGGTTAATTCTTTGGTATTTCTCAGTAGCTGACATGCACGATTTCCTGAAGATTTGATCGCAAATATGAACCAAATGTTTCTTGAATCGATCTAAAGTAAGCCCTTTCGTAGGACCTTTATATTAAAGTATATAACCCCAAGCAAAGTAGTGAAGTGGGCTGATATTCGGTGAAGATGCAGGCCATTCTTTGTTTGTGATAAAATCGAGCAAATTTTCCGCGCACCACGCTTGTGTCTTCTTTGCCTTGTGAGCTGGAGCTGAGTCCTGCTGGAAACAATATAATGTATTCCAATACAGCGTTGAAGCATGAGCAAGCAAATGGTTCTTCAAAACCTGCTAAATGTAATATTCAGTGTTGATTTTTACGTTAGGTTCTATGAAAAGAAGAAAAAGTTTTCCTTTTCGTGAAGCGACACCCCATATCATGATTTTCGGTACATTCTGATAGTGTTCTGCAGCTAGTTTATCCCTTGAATATAGGCAAGACTTTTTTTTTTACACACGATCATTTTATTGGTTATGACTGTCCTGACGGAGGAAGAGCTTTTCATCCGGAAATAATATCTTGGAGTCACCATGCCGATTTCTGCTTTTTTTGACGCTCCGTCAATCCGTGAACTCGTTGTTTCTTGTACGGCTTCCAGATCTTGTTTAAAGAGCCTGTTCATTGAATCAGGGGACATTTGAAATTGTGTGCTAAATTTACGGCCAGATACGGCCGGATTACATCTTGTTCGCTCGCTCACACATTTGATCTTTTTCGTCGTTCTGGCAGTTAGTGTGGCATCTCCTGCTGTGTTGAATATGGACATTTCTAGTGTCCTTGAACCGTCCGAACTGCTTAAGGTTATTGAATATCTGACACGGTCTAAGCTTTTTCAAATGCAATTTTAATACTTGCTCCCTTATGGCTTCCATGGCCGCTGATAAATATAAACAAACGGAATTGCTTATTTATCTTCAGCGATGAGCTGTCAAAAGAATACACTCAAAACAGATTTAATCAATTTCGCTTTTAAAATTACCCAGCTAAAATAAAACAAGACTGAAAAAAGGTGTCACTTATTGTGATACACACTGTTTATTTAAGTCGTTCAATTTAACTTCTACCTACAGAACTTTAACAGGGCGGCGATCGATTCACAAGATAGAAAGAATTTCTTTCCTTCTTTCCAGGACACCTATGATGATCCCGCGACACAGATTTCTTCTCAGAATCGAAGAAAGTATAATTTATTTAATTTATTCGACGAAAAACAGACTGTACTATTGACCTACATGCGTATCAACACAAAACAGACCTTGGCAATAACGTTCACTTTCTACAAAAGTTCAGCTGATTTCCTAAAGACTGCATTCGATGAAATTTGGACACACGCAATTGTTCGTAACTGTTTTGCGTGTGGGTAAAATTTATTGAAATTTTAACTGAATGTATTTCATTGTGTTGTGTCAATTGTGTAATGAGTTTCGTGAAAATCGGACGAGTGATTTCAGTGATGGCTTCGAATGAATCGGATGGTTCGGAAAACAGCTCAAAATCGCACATTCAACCGTATCTCATGTGATCAAAACGTTCAAGGACCGTAAGACAATCAAGCGGAAAAATGGTAGTGGCAAAAACGTGGCACATCAAATCCGGAGAAGGCCAGGATGGTATTGAACCAATTTAAGCGTTATCCCAACATTTCGATCAGGGATGTTGCGAAAAAGGCGAAAGTTTCAGTTTGTTTTGTGCAGAAAACAATGAAACGTTCTGGATTACATGTGTACAAGGTCCAGAAGGCACCGAACCGGAGCGATTATCAGAAATTGGTGGCCAAAACTAGTGCAAGAAAACTGTACAGGGAGTGGCTCACAAAACCATTGTGATGGACAATGAGACCTACATTAAAGCCGATACCAAACAAATATCAGGACAGGAACACTACATCGCCACCGCCAAGTTGGACGTTCCGGAATGTGTACGGAAGAAGAAACTGTCGAAATTCGCCAAAAAATTCCTTGTCTGGCAAGCGATCTGCGGATGTGGCAAAATGAGTCAGCCCTTCATCACCTCTGGGATCGTCAACGGACAAATCTACAAGGACGAATGCCTCCAAAAACGACTTGTGCCCTTCTTGAGATCTCACGATGGCCCGACACTGTTTTGGCCGGATTTGGCATCTTGCCACTATGCCCAGCCCGTCTTAGACTGGTGCAAAGATAATAATGTAGTTTATGTACCAAAAGACGTGAACCCTCCAAACACTCCAGAACTTCGCTCAATTGAAAAATTTTGGGCAATCATGAAGACAAAGCTCGTTAAAACTCCAAAACTGATAGAAAATGAACTGAAACTAAAGAAAGTGTGGATAAAAGTAAGTAAGCAAGTCGGTCCTATCATTGCCCAAATTTGATGAAAAGGGTCAAGGCAAAGGTGTGGGCATTTGGGTTGGAAGAAGGGGTTCAATAAACCAATGATGTCAAAACTTAACCATTTAGTAGTACTTTATTTCCAGAAAGTTTGAAAAGAATCGGGCTCAAGGAAATTTTTTGGTGACCTATTTTGTGTGTCCAAATTTCATCGAATACAGTCTTTAGTGGGTTAGTTATTGGGAAATGAAATGGAGCTGAACAGTAGATCGGAGAACAGTAGTAGTAGATAGCAGATGCCAGAATATTTAAATGTTTCGACTAAAGGAGCGCATTTCGAACCGGTTATTCCCGGAGTTTCGGTCAAATTATGGCAATACATGCGTAACGACACTACGATTGATCATACACGCCGCCTAGAATTACATCCACAAATAAACAAAAACAAATTTAATAGGACAAGAACATAAAACATGAACAATTACACTTCTGAAAATTAGCTAACTTTTACAAACTATTTTAGGTTTTCTAATCTTTATAATGGAGTTGGGGTCAGCTACTCCTCCTCCCGACGGTCAACGGATGACGGATGGTTTTCTAAGGTGCCTCGATGAGCAGGGTTATACGACAGCAAACAAATCTTATTGTATGGACGCCTGATGATCTCTTTAGATATACGCAGGGAAACAACTCTTGTGATGTTGTCGGTCCCGGGGTGAATTGCTACGAGCCGCGTAAAGGGATGTGATTTTGGAAGCAGAGTAGGATTATTGCTTTGAGATAAACTGAAGCGACCTTCCAGTCGCAACACTCCTTCTGGATCAATTAAAGGGCCCAATTTACGGAGGAGAGTGCTTTTCGACTACTTTACCATTCTGCTGAGCTTGTATATCTTTTGCGAAGGAATCGTCTTGGGCCAGTTGACCGTTCTTTGGCCTTCTCTATATGTCTGTGACACAGACTGGCAGAAACTGTTTCAAGTACAAATTGTGGTGTGACAGTTTGTAACTAAACGTTGGCAATATGCAACTACATTATAGAGGCGAGTATATGAAGACCAGCGAAGGAACCACGGATTGATTGATGATGTTGCTGCTGCGGCCAAGGTTCGCAGTTCTAGTTCTTCTCCGGGTACAGTTCGTGGTGCTTATACCGGCCAGTCTCGCGCTCGATAACATAACCAATCCAATCGGGTCCGTTGCGCCAAAGCTTGCTCTTCATAAATTCCTTTACACTCGTACCGCGTGATACCAAATCAACAGGGTTCTCGCAGCCAGAGACATGCTTCCAATTACATCCATGGGTGAAGGGTTGAATCTCGGAGACGCGGTTCGCGATGTATGTTTTCCAGGTGTTTTGAGGAGAACGTATCCACTGCAGCGTTATAACCGAGTCCAACCTAAAGACGATACGGAAACGTTAATGTTTTTTGCATTATTGATAAGTTCGTAAAGATGTGCACCCAAGGCGGCATCCCAGAGTTCGAGCCGTGGAAATCTGACTCGTTTTAGAAGTGCTGATTTAGATACCAGCAGACAAATGCGAACACGCCCATGAGCGTCTTCACAGTGGGCGTGGATGCATGCTCTGCTTCCGAAGTGTCTGTGTAAATGTGGAACTGTGAAGTAGCATTTGCCAGAAGCGCGTTACGGTCGACTCGATAAGAGGAACTTATCGACTCAATAAGAGAACCTATCGGAAACTTGGAAGTTTGCAGCAGAAGCATTCCCACTTTTGGCGTACATTTTCAGGAACGAGATCGCCCCGGATTTCTTGCATCAACAATTTCGATTTCACGATGACCAGTACGATAAGGCTGAGACGATAGACGATAGACGAGATATTCCGGATAAAATCGACTGTTGGATGATCGGTGCTTGGATTGATACTAGAGTCGAAGCGTAATGTGTCGGGTTGCGGTTCCCAGCATATGTCCAGCGCTTTTACCTTTTCATTGGGACTAAATTCCAATACCGATTGCATGACCTACAACTCAATTGACATCCACTTCCACGATTCGAAGCATCCTTTGGCTATCAGTTCAATCAGCTGCGTTCGTAAGCGAATTGCTTCTTCCACCGATTTTGCTCCTCCGATGAAGTCATCGACACAAAAGGCCTTCCGCAATGCTGGGCCACCAAGATAGTTTGTGTGGTCTTCATCGTTCGTTAGCTGTTGCAGCGTGGAGAGTATTCATATGAGCTGCTTTGACATGCAAAACCATTGGATCGGTTGCCATTGGTTGGATGGTTTGGTGTGTCAAAGAATTTGGAACAGTGAGAGGAGTATTCATCTGTAGATTTAATGGTACAGACCCCATGTCCACAGGCTCTTCGACCGGAATGATTTGACCAGTCCTGATTGTTGATGCTGATTTGCCTTTGGAACATGGTGGATCCATGTTTACGTTGCGGGATGGGCCGGGAGCATTCAAATCATCGAGAGCTTCAGGAGCTAGTGGAGCCTTAAATTTAATTAAATAAATAAATAAATGAATAAACCCACATTTCAACTTCCGTTAGCATGCTTACCGATTCATAACTCTTCGATTGAAACTTTGGTTGCTTTTTTGCTGGGTTTGTGCATGTTCCCCGATCCATTTGTAAAGCATCCTCGGTAATTTTATCCAACATACCAAACTATATCTTCCACCTGTTGATAGTTTTGCGCACGTCCGACCAGCTTAAAGTTCTGTTTCTTCCATGTTTGTTTGTCAGGTACCGAATCTTCATTTTTGGAGAGCGACACCAAGTTTTTAGGTGGCCAATAAACGGATTTATCCTGCATCCAATGTTCAGGCACGATAGTTATGTAACCGTGTAACCCCTAGGACCGTTATGTTGACGGTACTTCGCCGGAGATGGAGAATGCTTCCCAGTCGTTCTGTAATCAGGTATGGCTGTGAAGCGCTGCCCAGAAGGGCGCGTGCTGGATGTTCCTAACCAAAAGCATCGACGATGGTAACGATGACGGTTAACAAGAATACATTGTCCCTAAAATGCTGAACCAGAGCGCTTGTTGCGGCCGGAACGACATCTGTTGCGGTCACCAAAGACTGCTGGATTGGATGCTGTTCACTCATTGTTCACAGACCTGCGACAGAATTCGTATGTATTTGAATGAAGCAGACTGTGATGACGAAGATTACAATGTCTATAATTAGTACTAACAGCGTGGTCGACTTTCGAACAGTTGAGACAGAGACGCTTGGCGTAGACTATCTGCTGGAGTTCAGAAACCGGAAGACGATGGAATTAGAAGCATTTGAATAGCGGATATGGTAGATTACAATGCAAACAACGTCTTGTTGTGTTGCTGTTTTGAAACACGACGAAAGGTGGATTATCGACTGTTGCTTTTTCAATTATGACGACGTAGTTGGCGGATTAATGGTGTATGATGGTCGACAGAAATGGACTCCTAGACTCGAATTCTCCGATGTAAAAACTCAACAGGCAGATGTAGTTAGGATCCTCCACCGTAGATGCATGGTCCTCTCATACCTTCAGTGTATCGTCGTGCAGCCTTGTACAGAGTAGATGCTCGAGAAAAGTGCTCCACGAGTCTATAGGTTCTCCAAACTGCCTCAGAGTTTTCACGTGTCGTTCAAACCAGACCATTCTATTCTCTGCTTATAATGTTCTGAGTAGATCTAAAGCTCAATTCAAAGTAAATCTGAATACACGGTTTAATACCCTACGGCGTCCCTGGTGGTTGGAACAAAACACGTTTGTCAGTCATATGTTGATATTTTACTAACAAAGAAATTGGGGAAGAGTTTTTCTCGATTGATCGACGTGTCTCAAAATTACGAATCATGGAACTTGAGAAAAGAAAATGAATTGTTTGCAAACATCAAAAGAATCCTTCGTGGTCTGCCACAAAAACAGCAAAAGTGTTAAAATTTCCTCAGTTTTACCTCGTAACCTGGTCGTGAGGATGTCTTTCCTAGGTATAAATTTGTTTTTGCTTATAAGTTTGCTCGGAAACTAATGATTTGGCAAGGCATCTGCAGTTGTGGCCTTAAAACCAAGGTTTTCATCACATCTCAATGACACAGGGACGTCGAAGGTTTAAATTTAAGAGTGTCTAAAATAGCGGATTTTATCCTTCATTCAGCAACACAAGACCAACGTTATGTTTTGGCCGGATCTAGCCAGATGTTACTACTCTAAGGAAGTAATTGAATGGTATGCTGCAAACAATGTTAATTTCGTCACCAAAGAGATTAATACTCCGAATTGCCCTGAGTTCAGACCGATCCAAAAATATTGGGCAATTGTCAAGCGAAAACTTTGAGGATGCGGTAAAGAAGTGACAAATGCACAACAAATGCGTTTAAAGTGGAATAAGTTCACCTGTCCAGTGCCACCAGCGACTATGCAGATCATGGTGGCATCGATCACAAGTAAAGTGCGGGAGTTCGTTCGAAACGGTGGAATGTAATAACTTGTTTAATATCGATTAAAAGCTGAATAAATATCCTTCTGTTTGACGTTTTGATCAATCGTGTATGTTGTTAAATTCTTGAGGTATGATCACTTGAATCCGTCCAAATTTACTTGAAATCAGGCTTTACACTCAGCTAAACAGATTTTCGATGTTCATAAGATTGCATTATGATTATTTGCTATAAGAAATCAGTATGAATTTTCTAAATTTATCTCTATCTTATGAAATATAATGATAGAGTGACCTGGATTCGAACCTTGAACTTTCAGTGACTTGCCTACTGAACACTTCTAATCAGAGTTGCTTAAAGGCGTTCGAAAACAACGTCGTGTGAAACAAAATGTATTCATAAGTCAGCCTAATGAAATTCCAATGAGTGTACAAAAGCAATATTTATTTATAAGTACCGATTAAAACAAACAGTAAACTAGTTGTTGCGGCCACTAGCAAAGTGTGATGGGTTTTCATTGGGAAATCAAGGTAAATTAAAAATAATGCTTAAGAGCCAATTTCGTCCAATTTATACCAACAATAATAATTGAAATGTTGTTAATCAACTGGGGTGTAGATCGCCGTCATCATAAAAACTAAAAAAGCATTATCTGCCTGTGAAATGTTCAATGCTTTCTTCACACTGACCCGAATACAATGAATACACGCCCACCAACAGCAACCTGATTCTGAACGATAAAACTGCCCCAGAATTCCAAAGATGATGTCGGCGCTAATTTGAAAACAATGGCGATCGTTTGCACCTCATTTACGAACCTGTTGACGTGATTTACATGAGGGTGGATTAATAAGTGCGCCACTTTTGAATTTCCCACCTCTTAATTGAAAGACAAAGGCGCAGTTTATTCCTGTAACAATTTTAATAAACTGCGTTAATTAATTTGACAGCTATTGACTACCAAGTGTACTGAGAGGAAAAAAAAGTGGATCTCGGCTGCTCATTTAGCATTATTGTTGTGAAAAAAATCAAACCATCACTCAAACCTACGCCAAGCTCGATAAATAAATACTACGGGGGCGTGCCATTAATTTCAACGGTTACGACAATATTTCCGGAATTTTATTTTTGCCGTCCAGCACGAAGGATGCCGAACGTTTATGACGCCCAGTGGAGGTCTCTGAACCCGAAACAATTGTAAAAATTAACGCTTTGGTGTTGGCCGGTTGGAGATTGAAAGTGAGAGATATTTTGGTGGTGTGTGTTTTTAACGTAGGCGAACGTTTCTCTTTTCTATACCGGGTGTCATTTCAAAATTTTGAAAAATGAGTGTTGCGCTATAGTGACATTTTTTTAACGCTAATAACTCTCCTTCACCCCACTTCGTTCAGCGAAAGAAGAAAGTTCGTTTGATCCAGCGCTCCGCTATTTCGGAAGATTTATTCGAGTGCGATCCTTCTAAACCAGTAGTTTTATCTCAAAATCGATTCACTCCCGTGAATAGAGTGAAAGTGAATTGTTTTTCTAAGAAAGCAGTGTGGTTTTCCAGTGAAATTAGCAAATCAAGCAGTGCTAGCTGGCGAATTATCATCCCGCCTATTTTCGCTTCATCTCCGCGTGGTGACGCGCGATACCAGCGATACACTACTACATCGCCAACGGTCATCCGACAGCGTTGAGCGAGTGCACCCGAAGGCGATCGCATCAGCGCACCGCTCCCCGCTCCCCGCATAGAAGTGCGACGTTCGCGCATACGGTGCGTCAGCAGCAGCAGCAGAAACAGTTCAGTAATATTAGTTAAGTTTTTTTTTCTCTCCCCCTGTTGCTCATCCCACTAGAGTTTAGCTTTAATTTGTGTGATCTTTGTTTGTGTTTGTGTGTGTTTTATATTGTTGGGAGCGTTCAACGCTCCCACGAGTAAGGCAAATCGTGCATGTTGAAGAGGTTTCTTCGAAATGGACGGTTTGGCTGAAAAAGTTCCTTTGCCACCCGATGATGGGGAGGCACAGAAAATATTCAGACCGCGATCGTATCCAATGAACTCGGTCGGTCCATGGGTTGTCTACTTTCAGCCCAAAATGAAATCTTTGAACGTGTACCAAATCACCACTGATTTTACGAAGCGATTCTCAGCCGTGACAGAGATCATGAAAGTTAAATTTAATAAACTCCGCGTTGTCGTCTCTAACCTGAAGCAGGCTAATGCGATTGCTTCCTCCCAGCATTTTACACTGGAATATCGCGTTTATATTCCAGCTCGTGATGTGGAGATTGTAGGAGTAGTCACAGAGGCGAGTCTGTGCCCTGAAATTTTGGAGAAGCGGGCGGTTGGCTGATTCAAGAACCCTCTTCTCCCCCCAGTTCAGATACTGGAAGTAAGAAAATTAGTTAAAATATCGCACAGCGAGGGTAAGAAAAAAGTTACCCCTACAGACTCGTTTCGGGTGACCTATTCTGGCTCTGCCCTTCCTCACTACTTAGAACTGGACAAACTTCGTCTACCTGTGCGGTTGTTTGTACCCCGGGTAATGATCTGCCAAAACTTCCAGCAGATGGGGCATACGGCCACCCATTGCAGCAATAAGGCACGCTGTTCAACTTGCGGGGAGAAACATGAGGCTGGTCCCTGTGCGGATAACACACTAAAATGTGTTTTCTGCAAGGGAACCCCTCCTCATGTTCTCTCGTCGTGCCCGGCGTATAAACAACAAGGGGAAAAATTAGAACGTTCGCTAAAACAACGTTCGAAGCAATCTTTTGCAAAAATGCTTAAGAAAGCTTCGCCAACCGATACCAATACAAATCCTTTCGCTCCTCTGTCAGATGACGAGTCTGATTCGGACTTGGTTGAGGAGGGAACATCTTTCAGTTTTCCGGAAGGTGCTTCACGGAAGCAAAGACGCATCCGAGCAGGTAAAGCAGCTGAACAGAAGCCATGTTGGTTTGACATGCCCAATTCAAAGAGCAGTGAAAAGAAGGTTAATCCAAATCCTCCTGGTTTTCGTGGTGCCAACTACACACAGGATTTCCCATCTCTCCCGGGGACATCCAAATTCCTGATGCCCCGATTTTAAGAACAGAAGCCCCCTCTTCATCTGGGCTGTTCTCATTTGATGATATTGTGGAAGGTATTTTCAAATACCTCGAAATTTCTGACCCTCTTAAAAGCATTGTTATGGCAATGCTTCCCACAGTGAAAACTTGTTTGAAGAAATTAACATTAAAGTGGCCCCTCCTTGCAGCTATCATTTCCTTCGATGGATAATTTTCCAAATGAGGTCGGGGATTTGATCACTGTTCTACAGTGGAATTGTCGAAGTCTTGTTCCTAAATTGGAATCTTTTAAATATTTAGCTCACACTACCGGTTGTGATGCATTCGCTCTTTGTGAAACATGGCTCTCTTCCGAAATCAATCTTCCGATTCATGATTTCAATATTATTCGTCTTGATCGTGAGGATTCGCGTGGAGGGGGAGTACTTTTGGGGATCAAAAAGTGCTACTCCTTCTATAGAGTGAATTTTCCTCAAACTCCAGGTATTGAAGTTATCGCATGTCAGGCTTTTATTAAAAATACAAGCCTTTGCATTGCTTTTGTATATATACCTCCTAGAGCATCGATAAACCGAAAACAACTCTCAGATATTTGTTCGGTCCTTCCTTCTCCACGGTTGGTCATGGGAGATTTTAACTCTCACGGTACAGGCTGGGGAGAACTGTACGATTACAACCGGTCTTCCCTGATATATGACCTCTGTGACAACTTCAATATGACACTACTTAACAATGGAGAAGTAACACGTTTGGCTGGTACATCCTCAGTTGGCAGTAGATTAGACCTCACAATTTGTTCGAATTCATTATCGTTGGATTACACATGGAATGTGATTCAAGATCCCCACGGTAGTGATCACTTGCCCATAAAAATTTCGGTTGCCACCGGGTTCAATCCGTCGAAATCTGTCAACGTCACGTATGATCTTACCCGTCACATCGATTGGACAAAGTTTAGGACAGCAGTAGATGAAGCCGTAACGACGGTAGAAAGGCTTTCACCGCTGGAAGAGTATAACTTCCTCTCCAACCTGGTCTTAGACAGCGCGCTTCAAGCTCAAACTCGACCAGTTCCAGGGACGTCATTTCGCAGGAAACTTCTTTCGCCATGGTGGGATCAGCAATGCACCGAGGTTTACCATAAAAAGTCCGACGCGTATAAAGTTTTCCGTAGACGTGGAACACCTGAGTACTTCGAAGTATACACGGCTCTCGAACGCGAACTTAAGAGCCTCATCAAGGCCAAGAAACGCGGATACTGGCGAACATTCGTGAACGAGCTATCACGCGAGACGTCGATGAGTACTCTTTGGAACACGGCGCGTAGGTTGCGTAACCGAACTACGAAAGCGAGGAGTACTCGGACCAATGGATCCTCAAGTTCGCGCGAAAAGTTTGTCCAGATTCTGTGCCGGCACGGATGATTCCTCGCGAAAACACGAATTCGATAGATGAGATTAGCCAACCCTTTTCAATGGTAGAATTCTCTCTCGCACTCCTTTTGTGTGGCAATACGGCTCCAGGGGCTGATAGGATCAAGTTCAACTTGCTCATGAACCTCCCAGACGTCACGAAGAGGTGCATGTTGAACTTGTTTAATCAGGTTCTGGAACTCAACATTGTACCGGATGATTGGAGGCGGGTGAGAGTTATTGCCATTCAAAAACCTGGTAAGCCCGCGTCCGACCACAACTCCTATCGACCCATCGCGATGTTATCCTGTATTCGAAAGTTGTTAGAGAAAATGATCCTCTTCCGTCTGGACAAATGGGTTGAGACGAACAACCTGCTTTCAGATACTCAATATGGTTTCCGTAGGGGTAAGGGAACGAACGACTGTCTCGCGTTGCTTTCCACGGATATTCAATTAGCTTTCGCTAAAAAAGAGCAAATGGCTTCTGTATTCTTGGACATAAGGGGGCTTTTGATTCAGTATCTGTTGAAGTTCTTTCAGATAAACTCCACGTTTGTGGCTTTTCACCATTAATGAATAATTTTTTGTACAATTTGCTGTCAGAGAAACATATGAGCTTCTCTCATGGAACCTCTACAGCTTCACGATTTAGCTACATGGGTCTCCCCCAGGGATCCTGTTTAAGTTGATTTTTATGTCAAAGACATTGACGGTTGTCTAAGTAACAACTGTACGTTGAGACAACTTGCGGATGACGGCGTAGTGTCTGTCACGGGACCCAATGGGGTCGATCTGCAAGGACCCTTACAGGATACCTTGGACAATTTGTCTACTTGGGCTCTAGAGCTAGGTATCGAATTCTCTACGGAGAAAACTGAGTTGGTAGTTTTTTCTAGGAAGCATAAGCCTGCACAACCGAAGCTTCAAATTTGGGGTAAGCCGATAACTCATTCTATGTCATTTAAATATCTTGGGGTCTGGTTCGATTCAAAGTGCACCTGGAGATCCCATATTGAGTATGTGAAGCGAAAGTGCCAGCCAAGGATCAATTTTCTCTGCAGAATTACCGGAACCTAGTGGGGAGCTCATGCACAAGATCTTCTAACGTTGTACCGGACAACGATTTTGTCGGTTATGGAATACGGTAGTTTTTGTTTTCAGTCAGCGGCTCGGTCGCACTTTATTAAACTGGAACGTATTCAGTATCGGTGTCTTCGTATCGCGTTAGGTTGCATGCACTCGACTCACACCATGAGTCTTGAAGTGCTGGCTGGCATGTTGCCACTCTCGGATCGGTTTTCAGAATTATCTCTCCGGCTCCTCACCAGGTGTGATGTTATGAACCCCGAGGTGATCGAAAATTTTGAGAAGCTCCTTGAGTTGAATCCTCAAAATCGCTTCATGACCTTGTACCATTTGTACATAACACAGGATGTCAGCCCTTCGCCGAACATTTCCAATCGTGTTTGCTTCTCCGATTTCGACAATTCGGTTCGTTTTGATTTATCCATGATGCAGGAGCTTCATGGAATCCCAGAGCATCATCGTCCTATGATTGCTCCTGTGATATTTGCTGCAAAGTTTGGCCAAGTTGATTCCACTAAAACGTTTTTCACTGACGGATCTTTGATAGAGGAGTCAGCAGGCTTTGGTATATTTAATGAAATTTGTAGCGCCAACCGTAAACTTCAAGCTCCTTGTTCCGTATATGTCGCTGAATTAGCGGCAATACATTTCACGCTAGAAATTGTTGCCTCATTAACACCGGATCAGTACTTCATTTTCACGGATAGTCTCAGTTATATAGAGGCTATTCGCTTCTTGAGGCCGGTAAAGCACTCCTCGTATTTTCTCATGAAAATACAGGAGCTTCTAAGTGCTTTATCTTCGCGTTATTTATTATCACCTTTGTATGGGTCCCATCATTGTTCAATTCCGGGCAATGAGAAAGCGGACTCGCTTGCAAAGGTAGTGGGTTGCGCCACCGAGGATGAGCTTGGAATAAAGAAAACATGGTTAGTCTTCATTTATGTGAATTCTTATTTTCTATTTGATGTTCTATAGTTTGAATTGGTTATGACTAGGGTTCTGATGCATGGTCACTATCGGAGTTATTGTTTGTTTTGTTTGCAATGAATCCGGTTTTGACTAATAAAGGGGCGCGCCTTTGAAGAGTGCTGTCGCTCACAAAGGGTTTAAATAGCGGAAACTTTCAATTAAACCTGATTCATTGCCAACAAAACAAACAATTACAACTGTAACAACACCGAATACTTCATCATTTCTCAATAGTGATGAAGTAACTCGACATGCACTAAACAAAGGCTACGGGATATACTACAATAGATCAAATTACTGGTCGCAGTGGTTTATGTCCCGAGCAGAGGAAAAAAAAAAGGCTATCAGGACGCAGATCACGTTATTTGGTCTTGTGCTGAGCATCGTGGTTTCAGATCGAGGCTTTATGATTCCCTTCGGGCTCGAGGTAGACAACCCAATGTTCGAGATATTTTTGCTGTACGTGATTTGGAGTACATGAAACTCATTTATGTGTTCTTGACTAACATTAGCCTTAGATTGTAGTAAGTTTAACCTGTATGTTTACTTTAAGTTTTTTTCTATATGTGTATGTATGTGTTTTTTTTCTTTTTCAAAAAATGTTCAAGTCAAAAGAAAACCATAAATTGTATAGTTATAAGTGTTTAGATAATTGAGAATTTAAATTTAATATGCTATGTAAACCATACTTTAAATTCCCACCCTCTTTTCCATCCGTAATTTGTTATTCCTATTATCCTCGAGACGGCCGCGAGTAATCGGCTCTTCCCACCTAACTTTAGTTTAAAGATAAGTGATGTATAAAAGTATGAAAATTTAGCTCTGTAAAGTTAATTCGATCGAGCCTGTATAAATAAATGATTATTAAAAAAAATTAAATAAGTCAGCCTAATGAAATTTCAATGAGTGTACAAAAGAAATATTTATTCATAAAGGGTGATACGGTCAAAATTTGGTCAAGGGAAAACGCGTGTAAATCGGTGAAATCGTTTATTTAAAAAATCAAATTAAATTTCTTTTTCAAGTTCAATTACTTTAAAATTCAGGAAAAATATTCAGTTAGGCTTCTGCTTTTCCAAATCCGAATTGCCGGGCCTTACGCTTGACCCCTGCCATCAGATTTTGTACAGCCACCTTGTCCACCTTCTTCGCCGCAGAAAGCCAGTTTGCCTTGAACTGCTGCTCGTCCTTAGCAGTTTTTTTGGTCTTCTTTAGGTTCCGCTTGACAATAGCCCAGTATTTTTCAATTGGGCGGAGCTCTGGCGTGTTGGGAGGGTTCTTGTCCTTGGGAACCACCTGCACGTTGTTGGCGGCGTACCACTCCATGGCCTTTTTACCGTAATGGCAAGATGCCAAATCCGGCCAAAACAGTACGGAACAACCGTGTTTCTTCAGGAAAGGCAGCAGACGTTTATTCAAACACTCTTACACGTAAATTTCTTGGTTGACAGTCCCGGAAGCTATGAAAATGCTGCTTTTCAAGCCACAGGTACAGATGGCTTGCCAAACCAGATATTTCTTTGCGAACTTTGACAGTTTCGTGTGCTTGAAAATATCTGCTACCTTTCCCCTTCCTTTTGCCGTATAAAACTCCTGTCCCGGAAGCTGCTTGTAGTCGGCTTTGATGTAAGTTTCGTCGTCCATTACCACGCAGTCAAACTTCGTCAGCATCGTCGTTTACAGCCTCCGGGATCGCGCTTTGGCCGTCGTATTTTGTTTATCATCGCGATTTGGAGTCACTACCTTCTTGTAAGTCGATAGTCCGGCTCGTTTTTTGGCTCGATGCACGGTTGTAGACGATACACCCAGCTTATTTGCGGCATCTCGGAGAGATAGGTTAGGGTTTCGCTTGAAACTACCGGCAACTCTCTTTGTCGTCTCAGCGGCTTCCGGTTTTCGATTTCCCCCCGATCCAGACTTCCTGGCTGTCGACAAACGTTCCCCAAACACTTTAATTACATTTGTAATGGTTGATTTGGCAACTTTTAGCGATTTTGCCAACTTTGCGTGCGAGTAGCTCGGATTTTCGCGATGCGCGAGCAAAATTTTGATACGCTGCTCTTCTTGCTTGGACGGCATTTTGACAACTGAAGAGTGAATTCCAAAATCAAAATAGAAGCAACATTCTACACACACACACCTTCAAAATGAGGGGTGTTCAGGTTTTTTAAAGGCAAAATTGAAAGAAATACGTCAAGTTGATATTGACCAAATTTTGACCGTATCGCCCTTTAAGTACCGATTAAAACAAACAGTAAACTAGTTGTTGCGGCCACTAGCAAAGTGTGATGGGTTTCATTGGGAAATCAAGGTAAATTAAAAATAATGCTTAAGAGCCAATTTCGTCCAATTTATACCAACAATAAGAATTGACATGTTGTTAATCAACTGGGGTGTAGATCGCCGTCATCATAAAAACTAAAAAAGCATTATCTGCCTGTGAAATGTTCAATGCTTTCTTCACACTGACCCGAATACAATGAACACACGCCCACCAACAGCAACCTGATTCTGAACGATAAAACTGCCTCAGAATTCCAAAGATGATGGCGGCGCCAATTCGAAAACAATGGCGATCGGTTGCACCTCAATTACGAGCCTGTTGACGTGATTAATGAGTGCGTGATTAATAAGTGCGCCACTTTTTGAATTTCCCACCTCTTAATTGAAAGACAAAGGCGCAGTTTATTCCTGTAACAATTTTATTAAACTGCGTTAATTAATTTGACAGCTATTGACTACCAAGTGTACTGAGAGTGTACCAAGTGTACATTATTGTTGCGAAAAAAATCAAACCATCACTCAAACCTACGCCAAGCTCGATAAATAAATACTACGGGGGCGTGCCATTAATTTCAACGGTTACGACAATATTTCCGGAATTTTAGTTTTGCCGTCCCGCACGAAGAAGGCCGAACGTTTGCACGAACGCCGAACGTGATCAAATCGGTCAGTGCAAAAATTGCACGCAACCCGGTGCGTTCCATAAGAAAACTTGCAAAGGAAGCCAATATTTCGGAGAAATCCATGTGGAGAATCATCAAAGAAGACCTACATGCATTTTCCAGAACCAGAATGAAACGCCACTTGATTACGGATTGGGTTAAGGAACTACGAGTGACTCGTTCCAAGAGATTGCTTTCCTAGTTGAAAAAGGAAAAAATGATAATCCTGTTCGCCGACAAAAAGCTTTTCAGCATCGATGCTGTGGCCAACAGCCGCACGGACCGGTTCATTTCAACGAAGAAAATGGAGAACGTTCCGGATAAAGTGAAATTCAAATTTCAAACCAAACATCCGGCTGGTGTCATGATGTTTGGCTTGGTGGCGTCCAACGGTTTGAAAATGCCACCTGATTTCATTGATGCTGAATTAAAAACCAATACCGACGTGTATATCGGTATTTTAAAGGACCAAGTGCTTCCCTGGGTGAAGGCCAACTTCTCCGAGGACAAAAACGTTGTCCTACAGAAGTATGGAGCGCCGTGTCACGCGTCCAATCAAACCCAACAATGGTTGAACGATAACATTAAGTTTTGGCCGAAGGATTTGTGTCCTAGCAGTCCAGATCTTAATCCGTTGGATTATTCGATTTGGGCATATGTTGAAACACGAGCCTGCAAAATATCACACCCTAATGTGAAAACCCTGAAGTCAGCCATAGCTCGCACATGGCAGTCAATGTCGAAGGATTTCGTCCGAAAGGTATGGTCTGGCTTCCAGCGTCGGCTCGAGGATGCAATTAATAAACATGGAGGGCACATTGAGTAAAAGGACTTTACAAAGATAAATTGCACTCGAAAATGTTGATATTATTGCTTGAATTAGTTGAAAATGGGATTTGAAAGAAGTAGAACAAATTTTCGCATTATTTTCTGCCGCACCCTGTCGATTGGAGACCAGTTTTGGCATTGTTTTAAATAACTCTTTTGTGTTCCCTCAATTCTCAGGAAATGCATGATTTATTTATCGAAGAAAAATCATGCTCCCATTTTGACCACTGAATTTTGTTTCAGAGAGCGATTCGAATGTTTACTTTCACAAAAAGACTTATATCCTTCTCTTGAAAGCATGTTACGCACGGTGAAAAGCTGGAATCGTATTTCTTTGCCAAATCACGTATGGAGACACCTGGGTTGCCTTTCACATACCTCAACACCTTTTCCCTCAGCTCTTTGTCACTAGTGCCACTTTTATGATAGATGCGCTGTGCTTTACGCACACTCAGAGTATTCTTGTAACGTTTGATTACTAGGCACACCGTTGACTTTGGGAATTTTAACACTTATGCTATTTTTGAGGCAGACCACGAAAGATTTTCTAGATGTTTGTGCACAATTAATTTCCTTTTCTCAAGTTCCATGATCCGTAATTTCGAGATATGTCGATCAATCAAGAAAATATCAATTTCTTCGTTAATGAAACATCAACAAATGCATGTCAAGCGTTTATTATTCCAACCACTAGGGACGCGGTGGTGTATTAAACCATGCGTCCATATTTACTTTGAATCGAAATTTACGATTCGGAATCCGAGATTGCCACCAAATTAGTCGTAAAACCCATACCAGTCACATTTCCGGGAGCCGCGTCATTTCGAAGAAAAAAAAAAGGAGATTAGCATTAGCATTAGCATTAGCATTAGCATTAACGTTTGCACACCTCGTGGATGGAGCTACGATGAGGAATAATTCGTTGAGGACATTGCATGCCACCATGAAACGAAACCAGGTTCTGATACGTTTCTTCACGCAATACCCGCCACGAAGACACTCCTCGATCGCTCACCTGGCCATGTCCATGCAACCGTTGGTGATAGAGAGGATTTGGTATCTACATTAAGAAGACACGGGGAACCCACGTAGCCTTCAGTAGATATCAAAGGAAAAAGGAAATGAATAGTCGGAGAGAATAGTTGAACAGAATGCCTTGTTTGGTGTACAGAACAAGAAATTATTTAAAAATGGTCATTGTGAGCATCTAGCCTAAGAAGATTAAGTGATGCTCCATTTCTCTTCAAACGGTTGGGACTTTAGCATTAACTATAGTCCTAGCTCTCTATGGCTTATGGTTACAGCGCCATTAATCGCTCTCTGAAAACAGAAGAATGTCTAAAGATATAAGAACGAGTACTGAAAGAGAACTTGCCAGATTTCTTGGTTTGCTGCGCACACTCACACATACACGCATATATACTCATATTCATGGTTTGCAAATAGCTTCATTTGGTCGGAACCGTTTAGACATAATGAGTAAAAATAGAACAAGCTTACCAAGTCAGTGGTCAGTTCAATACCGTTTTGTTTCGCAATCCCAATCGTTAATGCTAGACGGGCATCAACACAATCCTACTAGTTCGGCTACAATAGCACTTAATCTCAACGTCCAAATAGTACCTATAAAACGCACAGCAAATCCGCATCTTCGTGCTGGGCTGTTTAAAGAAAAAGATACCACCAATATCTAGCTGTTGGCTAACTACACAAACAATTTCTTTAGGAACTAAGTTTCCTTCTTATAAACTCAAGCACACTTGCAATACAACAAGTATTTGTTTCACAGGTTTTCTTCTCTTTTTTTACGATCTCGGATTGCAAAATAAAACCAGAATCACAATTTATACACGTCACATTATCCTACAAACTCTTCTCGCAGGTCATTCACATACTTACTACCGCAGTCTAATTTTTTCACTACCGACGTCCATCATTTGCTCTTCCACCCTTGCTACTATAAAGGTTCCTGATTCAACTTATTGCTCTGCGGAAGAAGCACTTCCTATTCGAGAATCTAACAGCTGTACGTATATGTGCCTACAGTCCTAATCATTCCAAGGCACTTTGCACTGAGCCCGGCGGTAAATTTTTTACCAGAACACTAGACACTGGTCACCAAGATATCCTTATAAAGCATGTTTACACGGGTCGTCCTCTTAGTGACAAAAATATACTATGCACACACTTTTCGGAGCACTTTTCACAATATTAAAGTGTTTTAAAATCATAATTTTACGCTGCAGAAAATATTCACACGGCAGATTTTCAGCGCAGTCTACTTGCGTTTTTTTCTTTTCGAAAAAAAAGGAGATGGTGATAAAAAAAAAGCTAAGATAGATAATTGCTTCTGCTAAATTTCCCCTACCTTACCTTACCTTACTAATCAAACTAAGGCCGGCATGGCCTCTGCTGTACACAGAAGTTGTTTCTATTGTAATCGGTCCATGGCTGTACCTCGCCAGCCTTGCTGTCTGGGGTCCGCAGGCCACAGGTCATGCCAAATTTCCCATGGAAAGTAATTTTTAAACTTACTTGCAAAAAAAAATTCTACATCCTTGCGAGCAGCCTTTCGTCAGTTAACCGTAATATTCACCATGGTGGACGAAAACATGCGCGTTGGCACGTTTTTGAGTTCATTCTTCGTTTTATTTATCAATTCCTCCTCAGTTTTCGCAACAAAATTGTTGGAGTAGATCTTACGCTTTAGGTTGGCACAGAAATCCTCGATTGGAAGCAGCTGGGGGACGTTGGGCGGGTTCGCCAACTTGGGTACCACATCGACCACTACATCGCCTCCAACGATCGCTTCGAGTAGTGGGCTGACGCCAGATCTGGCCAGAAAACCGCATCTTCGCCCTTATGATATTTCTTGATGAACGACGCAACTTCCGGCAGGCATTTTGTATCATAAATTTCCCCGTTCACGGCCAGTCGATTGCCGGAGCGAAAGAAGAGTGGCTTTGACATCCCTTTCTCGCTAATTGCCAACCACAGCAGCACCTTCTTAGGACCTTGGTGTGTGAAATGAACTTCACCTCGGAGCTCAGTTCCTTCGTGGGGAAAGTAAAATACGATGTGCCCTGCCAGTCGCTGCCATCCGCCACGTCGCGATTCGCCGGAAAAATCGTGTTGACCATCTTATTCAACCGCTACCGTTGCGTCATTGTCTGCAGCTCCGGAACCAGTAGACGCGACTTCCGCTTTCTGACATGTAGATTCATTTTTACTAAGTACTTTTTCACTGTTTGGCCAGTTGAAACGACCTCCCGGCCAAGCTTACGCAACGATGTAGCCACTTTTCCCTCGGTCTTCCTCTTCAGCATCCTTTGGAGCTTCTTGTCGCTCAGGGTCGTCGGCCGTCCGGAACTGGGCTTTCTTTTGATGCTCTGATTGTTGTCTAATAGTGCCAAGATGTTGTAGATGCCGGAACGTGCGTATCGGGCGTCCACAAAGTGCTGCACGATGTCCGTTTTCGGCGCGGGGGGCTGCCGTTCTTTGAACGCGCACACTTCTAATCGGAGTTGCTTCACTGTTTTTGCCATCACGGTGAGAGTTCGACCGATAGAGCTGTCCAATTTTGTCTGCTGACTCATGGGTTACTATGATTAATGCTGCATGGGTAGTTTCGTCAGTGCGGGTGAAGGTAAACCCATGAAAAATCGTAAATTTTTGTCAATTTTTTTGTTATATGTGATTTCAAACATGCTCAAACTCATTTTATTAAAATGTTGAGATAATTTCTGAATTAAAATTACCAGATAGATCAATGAAGACTCTACCGCCTGTCCAGATTTACTGAAATTCGAGTGGCTTCGCTCTTGACAGTAACGTTTAGGAATGTTATCATGCGTTCTGAATGGCAGATTAGATTTGTCCAAGAAGAGTCATTTATTTTCTTCAACAGTGATCATGAGTCCTCAGCCAAATGCCACTCTGAATTAAAACCGGCACAATGCTGAATTCACAGATTCGTTTGATGTCGATTTGATGAATACCAAGGCAAATTAGTTGCTAATGAACAATTTCCCATCGACAGTCGCCAGTAAGACGACCTCGTTGGAAATTAATATTTAATCAAAACTCTGGCTAATTAATACATATTGCCTCTGGCACATACGCACAATTGATCTATATAGCATTTTTGCGATTCTCATGCTAATTAGAGCTTCATCACACAAGGTCCACCCAACAGCCAACGAAGATTTCAATTAAATTCTTCCTCTATGCTTGCTGCAGCATCCCGACTAAACCGCACTCAAACACACCCACACACTCACACACAGACAAACACACCATGTCTGTATATCTCCATGATTGGGCGATTGTACATTTTTCATGCAGCTCTGCTTGCAAATTAGCAGTTCATTCGAGGAAGTTTGCTACTATTCATACACGGTGTGCCTTAATTATAGCAAGTATGTGTAATATTTTATCCGGGCAAACGCTAATACATCCCAAAAGGAGTATAAAAATTAAGTTGGCTTGTGCTTTTCCCTCATCCTCCGAGGAGCAACCAACGAACGTAGCACTAAGGGATTATAACGTGCCATGCAAGGGCAGTGAAAAAACAAATCTCCTGTGGGAAGCTTCTGCCGGGTCGGATTGTTGCCTTATGAGTTCAAACAGAGCACCACGCAAGCGAGCGGGAAAGTGTATCAACACAAGACCAAGTTCAAAAATTGCAACGGGAACAGGAAGAATAATGTTGATATTTGGCACGGTGGCCAGCAGGAGTGCGGATGCGGGTGAACTTGTGGCAGGATCAGGACGCAGCAGATAACTAATAAACTATGCTGCAACCGTTTTCGCTTCATATAACGCTCTCTAGTGTGCTCATGCTATGAACATTGTATGCATCCCCGAAGGAACCTGCAGCGGCCGGTGGGTTTGTCTTCCTTCTGCCCTCTGGGCCTCGGGTGTGTTTAGGTTGGAAAATTGATACTTGTTCGCTTTTTAGCAGCACAATGTAAGGTTTATTGAACTATGTAATACGAAATATTAATAAAGTACTGCTATTAACATGCCCTGAGCACGCTGGTGTTCGCAGCCTTGTATTTTTCGATTCTACCGCTGACGGTTCTCCAGGACCGCACAACGCAGCTTTGGAAGGCTTACTCCAATCCGAACGCCGTCTGATTCGGGCCTGGATGATCCTACACACGGATTTTTACATATATACATGTATGTGTGCGGGACGTGATAAAGGACTACGAAATTTAATTAGTATTCCTGGAGTATAATCAGCGCCCAAGAGGGATTGCACGTTATGAGAAGCGATGAAACTTTCACCGGATAGTGCGACGACATGAAGGAGTCAGATACACTTCCTGTTTCCTGAATGAGCACAAATGAAAAAAAAATGTGGAAGAAATTTCAAAATGAGTTACAATTACGGTCCGGTCCATTCGTTCATGTGATGTTTTTCGCCGTGGCGATGATGATGGTGTCGTTCAGCTCCGTTACAAACGGGAAACCAAGCCAATAGGGTAAAGAACTGTACTGGCCCAATCGCTAATTGTTGTTCTGAGAGAGATGAATTTATCGGTAATCTCAACGTTTTCAATTTATCATTAACTATGACTTTCAACAACTTTCAATAAAATATCAACAATTCGTTAATCCACAATTAATCCAAAAATGATAAATGATGAATTCATTTGTATTAGTGAAACACCTTCTACCAGTCTTTTGTTAAAATTCGTTCGGAAAAACGGAGCAAAGGTGCTGCTTGTACTAATTGACCAACAACCGGTCGTGAAACCCTAGTGGCCTAGCTCTAGAGATGACATCGAGCCCATACCAACTTTCCGGTCAAATTGAGAGCGAATATTCAAATGACCTCTGCGTCTTTTGCCAGCAGATTGTAAAAGAGTGAAGCAGCGACTAGCGAAAAAGTGTGGTTTGCAGGGTGGTGTGGTTTCTACCGTGCTCTGGAAGGCTCGTTCGTTGTCTTTGAGTCGAGGATAGAGAATGTAATGAGTTTCAAGCCAGTAAAGGCGTCTGATTATAAAGATAGATTAAAGGTGAAATGGAGTCGAGCCTTTTCTCCTTAAAAATAACAGCAAAATCAATAATATAATTATACCTACAGAAGAAACAGTTGACATAGATGTTAATGCTTCTTTCTGTGAAGTTCTGAAACTTTCTGGAGTACACCCGCCGTCAGGTTCCGGACGGTATCCTCAGATACGCCCGCAGTGACGATTCACTATTTTCTCTTGAAATCTAGCTTTCTTTTTAGTTTCAAAGAGTTTCCGCTTGAATATCGCCCAGTACTTCTTTATTGGGCGAAGTTCTGGACAGTTTGGTGGTTTGGTGTTTTATACCTTATACCATTCCAAGACGGATTTCTGATAGTGACAAGAGGCCAAATCAGACCAACACAAAACTGGACAGTCGTGGCATCTGGTAAACGGTAGCAACCACTTTTGTAGACATTCTTTCTCGTACACATCCTTATTGGTAATGCCGGTAGAAACGAAACTTTTAGATTCAACCACAACTACATATGGCCTGCTAAATCCAATACTTCTTCGGGAATTTGTACACCGTCTTTGCTGGAAGTGTTTGGCAACGGCGTTTCTTTGCATTGCGGTATAAAAAGCCAGACCCGGAAGCTGTCCATTATGATAGAGCAAAATGTTTGTAACAATTTGGTGTTAAGCCCCTTAGCACGACTTTTTGCAGTGAAATTTGCTTGTCATTACGGTTGGGCAATTTTTTCACCTAGTACGTTTTCAGTCCTTGCCTCTGCTTCACTTTTTGTATGTATGCTTTTGACTTTCCAACTATGTGAGCCACATTACGCACTGGGATTTTTTCATGTTCTTGTCAATTTTTCGGGAGCATTCTTTTCGATTTTTCCTCTTTCAACCTTCCGATTCACAGTCAAGGGCTGGTCAAATGATTTATTTATTTATTTATTTCACCGCCTCGAATGTTTAAAAAAAAACAATTCCACAGAGTGTAACTTATTCTTAAACCTTAATCCCACTCTTAAAAACAGCCTTAGACACATTAAAATCAAACACAACACTAGCACTATTGAACGAACGGAAGCATCTGTCCAATGGATTGTTAAATCCATATGTGGTTCTATGGCGTCTGATAAACAATAATCCACGCTCACGCAATTGTCGAGAAGGTGCATAAAACGGTACATTGAATAACAACGAGGGACAGTCGAGATTTCTTTTTATCAGGTCAAACGCGAAGAGCCTTTGCAAGTTAATCCGCCTGGAATCACGCTTTTCCAGAGCGATGAATTTACTGCGGCATGTGTAATCGGGCAGGACCGCTGGGTTCGACCAAGGCAGCTGACGAAGAGCGAAACGTACAAAGCTGCGCTGCACACGCTCCATCCGTTTGATTTGCGTTGCATGAGACGGCATCCACACACAAATAGCATATTCCAGGATGCTTCGAACTAATGAGCAGTATAGCGACTTGAGTGCGTAAATATCGTTATGCTCGTGGTACAGCGTCGTACGAATCCTGAAAACAAGCTGAAAACGCTTTAGCGGTTGTTATGTAGACATGCTCATTGAACCGTAGTTTACTGTCGATGTTTACTCCAAGGCCACGGATGAATTCAACGCGTTACACGTATACTGGTCCAACCGAAAATTCGAATTCAATTCGAGACTGCCGACGAGAGAATGCAATGGACCTACACTTTTTGATGTTCAATTCCATCCCATTCTTAAGGCACCATCGTTGTAGTTCATCTATATCGGCCTGAAGCGCGCAGCAGTCAAGGTGAGGTTACAGGTGAGGTTACAATGCGATAAATTTTTAGATCGTCAGCGTAGAGCAATTTTCCTGATTTCAGCCGAAAGCATAGATCGTTTATGAACAATATGAAGATGAGTGGGCCCAGAACGCTGCCTTGTGGATGTGCCAGATGTGATGGAAAAGACGCGAGAGTGCGATCCGTTGATGTTGACAAACGCATTGCGGTCAGACAGATAAGAGCGCAACCACTCTGTAATCCAATCTGGAAATCCCAAGTATCTAAGCTTCGCAACAGTAAGATCGTGAGGCACTTTGTCGAACGCTTTGGAAAAGTCGAAGTAAATGGCATCTATTTGACGCTTGTTCTCAATTTCCGTTGATACAAAATTGGTGAACGTCATGAGATTCGTTGTTGTTGAACGCTTCTTAACAAATCCGTGTTGAAACTCAGTTAAAAATGGTTGAGAAGCAGCGTACAGGACATCATGAACTAATGCTTCGAACACTTTAGCCAGGCAGCACAAAATGGAAACGCCACGATAATTCTCAACTGCATGACTAGATCCTGCTTTGAATATCGGGCAGATCGAAGCTGTCTTCCACAGTTTCGGGAAGGTACAGTGGCGAAGCGAGCTGTTGAAAATGATTGTCAAAGGCCTTTGCAGAGACTCAGCACATTCTTTAAGGAACAACGGCGGAAGGTGGTCGGTCCCATGTCCTTTGGAAACGTCTAGCTTATTCAAGGCAGACGTGACATCATGCTGTGTTATTTCGAAGAGCGGCAGATTCAGGTCGAATAATGGGCAGTTCCTGAGGCTGTCAGGAGAAAATGCTGGCGAGTTAGTACTGTGTACGTTTTCAAAGAAATCGGTAAATTGATTGGCTAATCCATCAGGAGAATCAGCAGACGAATCTTTGAAAGTCATCTCAGCTGGAAATCGATTTGAGCGTTTGCGGTTACGAATAAATATCCAAAAAGAGGATGGATCTTGCTTCGTTGTCTTCTGCATGCGGGTGATGTAATTACGAAAAGACGCAATTTGGCATTCGTTGTAATTGGATTCAACAGAATGAAGATTGTTACGATTTTCATCTGTTTGCGCTCGAAAATAACGCTTGCGGGACTTACGAACAACGTTACGAAGGTGCTGCAGCTCAGGAGTCCACCAAGAATGTTTGAAAGGCTGTCGTCTACATCGCTTACGTGGCACGTGTTCGTCCAAGATTCTGTACAGAGTGTCATAAAAGAAACATACCACCTCGTCTGTGCCCTTGTCACGTAACATCATATCCCAATCAACGACAGAAACAGCAGCATTGAGATCCACAAAATTGCATCATCGAAAATCGAAGTTGTCAATCTGATTCGGGCTCTCGGCTAGCGGCATAAAAGTATCATTTACGCCGATACGAAGAACGAATGGCATGTGCAGACTGTCAATCCTGAGAAGACCTGACGGCGGCTCGATTAGTTCAACGACATTCATTGACGAATGCTAGGTCCAGTAAGCGGCCCATACAGTTTGGAATCTCGTTGACTTGGTGAAGACCGGAAGCGACCATCGATTCCACAAGCTCGATTTCTTGTTCGGATGAAGCATTGGATGGCAGCAGTCCATTGACATCCTCGTCGTTTATCCAGATAAGCTGGAGAAGATTATAATCACCCACAACAACGATTATTTCGGAATCCGAAATACGTTCAGTTAGCTGCTGAATCACTATAGAGTGCGAGGAATATAACGCTAGATGCGAGTTGGGACGAAGGTAAATTCCGCAAACGTAAACATTTGACTCCTGGAGACTGATGCGTACAACAGCTTGCTCAAGGTTATTGCAGTTCTCCAGTTCTACGCACCGGCAGCTCAGAGTGGCTTTAACTGATATTAAAACTCCACCACCACGTTTGAGCTCGCTGGTGGCCGAGCTCCGATCACATCAAAATATGCTGTAAGTTGAAGCAAATTCCGAGTTTGAGATGTCTGAATGCAACCATGTTTCCGTTAGCACAACAATATCATAGTCACAGGACGATAGCTTCAAAAATAGATCATGCGTTTTAGTACGGATGCCTCTGACGTTTTGATAATACACCGTCAAGTATTTCAATGGAGAGTCGGATGAACAAGGTGGTACAGAAAGATGCACTTCTATGTTGAGACTTGTTGATTGGACTGATGCTGTAGATGATTCGAGGAAGTTGTTCCCGGATCTAAACGCTGCGTTGGTTTTCAAAAATTCCGGACATTCGAACCATGGTCAATAAACTCCCGAAATTCTATTCCTTGAGGACAGGTGGCGGGATCCATTGCCTTGGATTTGAGATCCTTTTGAACACCCACCTTGAAGGACACAAACGATAGCATCGATAGCGGTTTTCCTCTGGGTACCAAGGATTTGACTACGGCATCGGTTGTTTGCAAGCACTCGTTAGCAAGATTTCGCACCTCGCTTTCGGACACATCAGGCGATAATTTGGTTAAATACACCCAAAACTTTTCATCAGGTCGCACCGCAGATTCTCCGAGAGTACTGCTTCCGGATTGACCAGTGCCGCAGAACATTTTCGTCGGCTGTTCTACTAGCTCGAGAGAATCCTCGTCACGAGTGCGCTTGGGTGTGGTGCGAGCCCTGAATTGGAATTGACGTGAAAGCGGCGAGAGCACAGCAGGAGACAATTTATTGAAGCCCCCTTGAATGTCCTGCTTCAACTCAGCAATTAGCCTGTTTTTTATCTCCGCTTTCAGTTCTTCAACCACTCTCTAATAACTATCCTTGAGTTCCAAAGTAGCAGCGTTTGTCGACGTCATGGCACTTTTGAAGCGAGCATTCTTCATCATATCGCAACATCCTTTGCAGAGCCAAAAAACAGCAGAATTTCCACAAATATCCTTGTAGAACGACTCCGACAGGTGTGCGCACTTGTAATGGCAAGTGGCTTTACAAAACCGCCGCAAACAACTTCCTTCGCAGTCGTAGAATTTGCACAGCTGTTACAAATTTCCATCGTTGCTAACAACAGCCGAATCAAAAATGGATCACCGTGGTAGTGATAGTAATAAGCGTCACTCAAACGTCACCACACACTACAAAATGGTTATGGCGGTAAAACTGGCAACACTGGCAGTTACAGATGCGAGAATGAGTGATTTTTGACGACTGACGACTCACACTCACGGCGGCGATGTAGCTTGGTTTGTTTACCTCAAGATCACGATGAATGAAGCCGGCGCTGATGGTTGTAGCGATGCAGACGATTGACGAAATTATCGAAGCTGGACGAGGCTTGGAATTTTCCGGATTGCAGAGTGAGAAGACAAGCAGCAGCAGGGAAACCATATAGTCTTGCTTGGTACACGAATATACAGGTGAGTTCGTTTTTCAATCGAAATGGTGCTGGGTGAAATTGATGGTCGGGATGTGGTTGTTTATTACGGCAGACGGTACTCACCACAGAGCTGCGATAACAGTGCAGGTGGAGAGGGGCGGAGGTGGGAGGATTTTGAGATGGTGCAATGGCGGTGGGCGGTTTACTCAGATCACACTCTAGCCCGCTCGGAAAATATTGCATTCACTAATCCTACCTGACTGAAAGTCGCGACTAACTCTAGTGGCGGATTGTTTGATCGGTAGCGGGCAGTATGATGAGCGTTGATTAATTGTGGGGGTAGTATTTCGACGAAATCAATAATTAACAGATGACACGGCAGGAAAACACAACTTCACAGCACGACAGGGTTGCCTGTTTTTTTGAAAACACAAAACAAAACGTTTCGTAGTTTAAGCTTTTTGGCAAGGTCGCGTATCGAAAACGTCGAATTTTGCTGCCGTTCGTACAAAATGCGATTGCTCTCTTCCACTTGATTTGACGCCATTTTACTGAATGTTACATTATGACCACGAAATAAAGTAAAGAGTTTCAGCTATCATATGAGTGAAACGTTTCAGCGATCCACGAAATAACTCAAAATCTACATTGAAAGAAAAGTTTCTGAAATTTAATGTGAACAGGCTTTACCTGTGTTGCTTGGGCATTATAGGCACTGAAATAAATACATCCTATTGCAAGTTTTTTTTATAATTCATCAGTGTTACTCATTTTTGACAATATTGCTAATCTGGGTCACAATCAAATTATTAAAAACTAGCTGAGACCGGTGCGTGCGCTGCTACGCTTGCAACTAAATGAAGGAAAATTTAATATAACTGGTACGTTTATGGTTCTTGAATAAGCAGGGGTTCAAACTTCTATCAAAACTATAATTCTCATTTTTGGTAGAAATTTGTGTTTCATTTGTATGGGCACCCATCCTTTCAGAGGGGGATGGTTTCTCAAACCACCATACAATCATTGAATTCCCCCAACATTCCAAATTTGGTTCCATTTGCTTGATTAGTTCTCGAACCATCGCACTGGGCTCATCGATTATAAAAATAATTATTTGAGTTGCATTTGTTTGAAGCCCCCCCCCCCCCCACTCCTTCAGAAAGGGGAGGGGTCTTGGACTACCATAGAAACATTCTTGCCTTCAAAACCCCCCACATGTCAAATTTGATTCGATTTGCTTGATTAGTTCTCGGGTTATGAAGAAATTTGTGTCTCATTTCCTTCCTGAGAGAGTAGGGGTCTCAAACAATCATAAGATCCTTCCCCAGCCCCAAAAACCCCTTCATATAAATTTTCACGTTGGTCGGTTCAGAACTTCTCAAGTCTATAAGGGTCTGACAGACAGACAGACCGACAGAAATTAATTTCTATGTATATAGAAATCTAGCCTCCAAAAACCCCCATATGCTAAAAAGGTTTCATTTACTTGATTAGTTCTCGAGTTATGCAGAAATTTGCTTTTTATTTGTATGGGAGCCTTCCCCCCATTTAAAGTGGGGAGGGGTGGTGAAGTGCCATAGAAACATTTCTTGCCTCCAAAAACCTCGACATTCCAAATTTGGTTTTATTTGCTTCATTGGCTCTCGAGTTATGTTAAAAATTATGTTTCATTTTTATGGGAGTCTCCCCTTCCAGAAGGCGGAGGGGTCTCAAACCACCATAGAAACATTTATTTTCTTCAAAAACCTCCACATGCCAAATTTGGTTCCATTTGCTGGATTTGTTTTCGAGTTATGCAGAAATTCGTGTTTCATTTGTATGAGAGACCCCTCTTTCAGTAAGCGGAGGAGTTTCAAACTTCCATAGAAACAACTATCTCCTTCAAAAACCTCCACAAGCCCAATTTTGGTTTCAGATGCTTGATTAGTTCTTGAGTTATGCACAAATTTGTGTTTCATTTGTATGAGAGCCCCCCTCTTACAGAGGGCGGTGGGGTCTCGGATTACTATAGAAACAGTTCTTGTCTTCAAAAACCTCTACCTGTCAAATTTGGTTCCATTTACTTGATTAGTTCTAGAGTTATGCAGAAACTTGTGTTTCATTTGTATGGTAGCCCCCCCTCCCCCCTTTCCTACCAGAGAGGGAAGAGGGGTCTCGAACTACCGTAGAAACATTTTTCGCCTCCAGAAAACCCCAAATGCCAAATTTAGTTCCATTTGCTTGATTAGTTCTTGATATATGCAGAAGCTTCTGTTTCATTTGTATGGGAGCCTCCCTTTCTAGAGAGGGGAGGGGTCTCAAACTACCATAGAAACATTTCGTGCCTTCAAAAACTTCCGCATGCTAAATTTGGGTTCCTTTGCTTGATCAAATCTCGAGTTATGCAGAAAAATGTGTTTCATTTGTATGGGAGCCCCCCTTTCAGAGGAGGGAGGGGTCTCTTACTATCTTTAAAACCTTTTCCGGCTTCAAAAACCCCTACATACAAATTTTTGCATGCGAAAGGGTCCTTCCGCTCGCGAGTTAAATCGTGACAAAGGAAACCCCAACTCATTTTTATTTATATAGAAGATTCTCACTTTGACTCACTTTGGGACTTTGACGTGATGAAGTAGGCTGTGCGTTTGACCGGTGCAGACGTTTTTTATTCAGTTGGACAAGCTGAAATCAAAACATATACCTATCTATGGCTGGATAGATGACTGATAGCAAGTATATTTTAAATGATATTCAAAAAGATTAAGTTAGTTTTTTTTATCAAACTATATAAATTATCCAATATATTTATTTCATTTGATTTGATTCTAGTACATTCCTGATGATACCAACATCGACAACGCATTGCGGGGATTGCCGTATACAAAAATAATTTCAGAATGATGAAATTTGTTAGAAACAGATAATTTCCCCTCTACATGAGATGCTCAAGGGATGGACAGTCATTTATTGCTAGATCGAAGAAATGGAGAGAAAGTAGTCCAGGGGGGATACCCCCTTAACTGGCAAAAGAATGTGCGACCCATCGTGCTCATACACTACTTTTAGCTTGATCTGATCCAAGCGGTATGTTAGTTCCCCCCTTGCAATGCTTAACATTAGTGAGAATTTATCTCCTGCTGTTGGGATTATTTTTGGCATGCACCGACGGTCGCATATTCTTTTGCCAGTCAAGGGGTATCCGCTCCTTGCCTACCCTACATCTGGGGTAGCTTGGTGCTCGATCGCATACTACCGTTTAATTGCCCTTCCGCTCGTTTTCAACTTGCATCTTTCAATTTCACAGCCTGCCGTACTCTAACGGAACTATCAATACCTTCTCTTCATTTCTTCGTTCTAGCAATAAATTACTGTCCACTCCTAAAACCTCTCATGTTGATGGTAAATTATCCGCTTCTGGCATCATTTCATCATAGATCGTATCTCCGCGCATTGGGAGAATACAACAACAACAATCGAATTGTAGAATTTTGTAAAACTTGCGTGCTTGGAATGAGCTGTTGGAGTCGCGATTGAGCGTCACCTTCTTACATCCGAATATAGGTAAGCTTTCTGCAAGCAAACATACTAAAAATTACTGCGGGAAGGTTTTATCCTTAATGCCGCTGCCAGCCAGTATGCTGTGAGATAACAGGTAGGTCTCTACTAATTACCATACTATCTGCCAAATTACGAAGACGTCTGTATTAATCAAAATATAATAATCCGTCCACTATATCACAAAAGATTGCAATTGGTTGAGGACCCTGTCGGTGAGCTTGGAGAACAACAGAAACATAAAGTTGCTATAAGGCACGACATTAATTTACAGACTCTTATTTTTACCAGGTTCCTCAATTTTAGCTTCAAATGGATTAGCGTGGATTGGCCTTTAGAATGTTCTACTTGATTGATCTGGATATTATTTGCAAAAGTAAACTAGTTAATGGAGTGCGATTGTAAAAATTTCAAGTATACGAAAAAGAGTTTGCTTTAAGCATCGACTGTGAACGGTTGTTTTGAGGCTTTATTGAGCACTATTTTGCTATCGGGCATGACGCATTTCGTATTATATCGGTTATCCCAATGCCACTGGATGATCCAAAATGATGAAAGCTACTTCCCTCTGAGAGAGAAATTTCCAAACCATGGTTCAAGCCCAGTCTACCAAGAAGAAAAAAAGAAGAAAGACGAAAAATAAAAGTGCCCAATCATTTGGAAAGCCCTTCGTGGTCTGAGTCAAAACTTCCCCGAAATACCGTGTGGCTTGTTGTGAAAAAGTAAAGAGAAACTTTGTCGAGGGATAGCTTCAAGTCAAACCGAGCCGGTAGACAACCGAATAGGGATCAAAAGCAGAACAATGTGACCAGAATCCATGCCAGAAAACTTCACCATGGATGATGAAACCTATGTAAAGGCCGATTTCAAACAGCTACCGCGACACAAATTTTACTAGACTATAGGTCGGGGAGATGTTCCTGCCAAATTCAAGTTTGTGTTTACAGATAAATTTGCACGTAAATTCATGATTTGGCAAGGCATCTGTAGCTTTGGTAGGAAAGCCAAGGTTTTCATCACTGATAAGACATTTACTTCAGAGCTGTGCAAAACGGAGTGTCTCGAAAAGCGAATATTGCCATTCATCAGATACCACAATGAACATGTCATGTGTTGACCAGATCTTGCAAGCTGTCATTACAGTAAAACAGTGCTGCAGTGGTATGAAACCAACGGGATTCAGTTTATACCGAAAGAACTCAACCCACCAAACTGTCCCAAGCTCAGACCGATAGAAATATTTTGGGCTATTATGAAGAGGAAGCTGAAGGTGAATTGCAGTGTCGTCGAAAATATCAATGAATTGAGAATCTAGTGGAAAAAAATTGTCATAACGATGGATGAGAATAATGTGCGCCGGTTGATGAAACGAATTCCGGAAAAAGTCAACAAATTTCTTCAAAATCGAGATGGTTAATTTGTTTGTATTTATTCTCTTAAGTTCACATAAAGTTGAACGTTTTAGTGAAAACAGAATACTATTTTGTTAATACATATCCGAAATATGCGCAAAAGGCTATGTTCCAATTCTAAATGGGCCACACCTTACCCCACTAACATTATTCGATGATTCGGTCGAGCCATTACTAAATAAATGAACTTGTTAAAAAAAGAATCATTAGAACAAAAATTGCCAACGTGTTTTCTGCTCTTCTTTTTTCGGTTTTATTATTTCTGCCATAATAGCAATCAACACCGCTAGTGAACCAAGAATCCGTGAACCAACATCAATGGTGAGGTGTCAAATTGCAATATTCATTTTCTCCATCCCATACGGCTGATCAATGACACTCTGTTGGTTTGCGAGAAGAACTACACGGCAGCACCGCTCGACTGGCTGTGGCGCGAAAATCAAAGCGACAAAAATGCTTTGATCTTAATACGTGGCCATCCGTCAAAAGCGAGCCAGCAGCCAGCCAAACAGTCACCTGTAGCATATGTAGTTCGGTCCTCTGGTGGTTCTGCATGGTGAGAAACTGATCGTATTGGGAAATGCATTATTTTGATTGAAGTGTGATCTGATATATGCATGTGTAGTTGTCGAAGTTTCACTGGTGGGTACAGTAACAAAGATAGATAGATAAAAAAAAAATGAACATAACAGATGGATGTGAACATGATACCTACATAAAAACAGTAGTTCTTCCTTTTACGCTGTGGGTGACTTTTAGGAAGCGCAATTCGGTGGTTGTTTTTGGACTGATTACTACTCACCGCGCAATTCCGGAGACTTGTGTGTAAGGCTGCTGTCGGTTTTCACTGGAAGACAATCTTCCCTTGAGAGCGTCATCAATTTTCCAACTTCAATTAATTCCATGTTGTTTTGATTTATGTCTTCTGCTGATGTGCGCTTCGTTTTTTTTATGCTCTCTCTTCACATTCGAAGGCTGATTAAATTGTATTCCGATGCGAATCCTCTTGTTTACGTCGTGATTTTTTTTTCTGTTTGCTTGCTTGATTGAACAGTTTGATGAATGGTTACTTTTCGTAGAACATAAGATTAGAAATAAATTACTAGGATATACAAGTTTAATAACCAAAAATAGTTCATATATTATCCTTTCATTCCCGTGTACCCTTATTCCTGCTGACAAAAAATTAGAGCCGAGATTATTTTCATGTGTGTTTTCAAGTCTTGTAAATGAATTCTAAATAAGATTAGTATGTACAACCCTAGCAGCACAGAGCACGCATACTAGGTTTCAGAAACATGATTGTGACTAAATTGAGTCACATTGAAGTTATACCAACCGGTTTTCAACAA
This sequence comes from Aedes japonicus, assembly GCA_034211315.2. Lineage (NCBI taxonomy): Eukaryota > Metazoa > Arthropoda > Insecta > Diptera > Culicidae > Aedes > Aedes japonicus. The sequence continues at coordinate 366,873 of JASCZW010005340.1, forward strand.
GTGCGCTGCTAGCGAATATTAAAGTGTGTTTCGAAAAGTAGTTAGCAGCATTGATATCCGAATGAAAGAGTGAAAAAAAAAACATATTAAGACTTCAGTTTTCAAATTTTTGAAGAGAAATAACCTTTTGTTGCATTTCACTGTTTGTATTAATTAAAATCTTAGTTCCTGTAACACGCTCAACCTTTGGACGAAACATTCTTCATTAAGTTGTTGCTTTTGTGACTTTTTTGATGACTGCTTTCAAGTTTTTTCTGGAACTCGTGCATGTTTTGGGACACTGTACCCTCCTTCCGAAAGTGCCGCTTGACAATCGCTCAAAACCGTTCAATTGGCCAAAAATCCGTATGGTTCGGCGGGATGATGTTCTTTTTCATGAATTGTACATTATTATTTGCCAGCCACTGAAGAACTGACAGCCTAATCCTGTCTGTACAGTGGCAGCAATCTTTTTTTCAAGGATTCTTCCTCGTATACCCTGGCGTTAATTGTGACCGCAAACCACAGGTGCAAATCGCTTGCCTTAACCAGCGCCTTCTACCCAAACGTTTCCATCGCCACTGTGATGTCAGCGTCGTCCAGGTCTTGGTCCACCTATTTCGTATAACTGTGCGGTCCGGACAGAGCTGGTGAGTCTTTCTTGGCGCTTTGTCTTTGTTCTCCAGAATCCAGTTATTCAGATTTCGCACTTTTGTTATGGCCAGAGATTGCTGCTCCAGGGAATTTTTCGACAACTTTTGTTTCTTGTACTCTTTCAGGGAGTTCCGAGCATTGGTCCGTTGAATCTTCCCGACGCAGGTGTTGAATTGTTAGACCAAATCCCTCGTTGACATCGATGGGATTTTCCTCATGCGTTCAACCACTTTCAAGTTCCGACCGTGCTGGCTGGGACTCGTTTTCCTGCCCTGTTTTCAGGGCAAATTTTTCACGAAAAGGGTATCAACGAAACCAATCTATTGCACAATTGTATGCAAACAAACATGTCATCGCAAAACACACTCAAAAAGTTCAAGCTATTTTAGAGTAATTACTGCTTGAATGTTGTGAACGACTTTTCGATACACTCTTGACTGTTCACTGATCATGGCAGAAGATTATAAATCTCTGAATTAATTGGCAACTGTTTCATTTGACGATTTTTTAAAAGATGATTTGAGACTTCTCTCCGGAAGAACTTGGGAAAAGGCTGGTAATTTCCTACGTTTCAAACAGTTTTGTTCAATTCCAGTTTTTCATCAAATAATTTGGAGTTTTCCTATGGAGAATAGGTTTTTATTTGCAACTGCTTAAATTGACTAATGGATACGGTTCGTAAATATGAAATAATTTTGGATGAAGTCGGTTGAATAGGACGAATACTAAAAATGAGCCTGTAATGTCTTGGAATAGGCGTTTTAAGCTGAATAATTATAACCAGATAAAAAAGAGTTTAATGACTATTTTTGTTATCCAAGAGCTTTTTGAATTGAGGTCTTCAAATCGGCATGTTTAGTTAAGTGATTTGTATTTTTTTTACTACTTAATTTATTTGGTGGGCTCAATTTCGTTAGCTTTATGGAGCCGATAATTCATTTTTTTTAAATTTATACAAGAACTTAATAGCGGAATTAGTAGGACTTGGGCCTTTTACTCGCGGTTTACCCGAGGTAAATATGGATGACACTTGTTGGGGATGGGTTGGACAGAGGAAAATAGAAATATGATTCTGAAGTCTCATCACATAGTTGTCGCCAGTACAATACATTTATGCGATGTGGCCAGGGCTCCCTTAATTTGTTCGGCCGTATGTGGCTACGATTAGGCGACAATGAGACTCCTCAAGATATCGTTCCTGAAGTTTATGGTTTTCTTTGAAGACAAGAAGCCAGTGGGTCCATCAGTGAAAAGCCTTTTTCATTATTGACGGGTTGGTATTTTTCAGTAAAAAATATTGATTATACAACGAAATTGATCAGGAATCCCATGAGAGGCTTGTTTCATGGGAAGATCATAATGAATTGAGCAACTGCTATAGGTGAAGTGAGCACGTTCTGGAGTATAACACGGAAGAGATATATCCGATGATATGTAGTAGTGGGGTGGTAAATTCTAATGCCCATTCATCGAGTAAAATCTTATAGCATATTTCATTAAATTGGAACACTAAGTTTTCCTAGGACTCTCTGGGGTAAAATATGAAAATCTTAAGCGTAACTAGGGATTTGTTAGAAGAAATATTCAGTACGTGTTCAAAGAGTTTTGTTATTAAGATCAATTAGGGTACTGGATGGGTTTTAAGAAGTTTATTTGATGAAGCTGTATGTAATCTATAATTAGAACTGCCAGTCATACTTTCAAAAACGAGCATAAGGCTCAGAAAATGTCATAGCCATGAAATAAAGTTCCCAATTGCAGGGAGTTGTTGAAAGCAAGCGGATTACTTTCCGATCATTACAATGTTTCCTTCAGCTCCGCAAGCTCTACTCACTAAACATAATGCGAAGGCGAAAGGCCAGTTCACGATTAACTGCAAACGTCAATTTCCTCAACCCGCTTCTTTGTTTTAAAATGGTAGGGAGAAACAGACTCAAAAAATATGATTCAAGTGGAGCCAGATTCGAACTGTCACAAACTGTCAAGTGAAGCCAAGAGAATAAAGTATCAGTCAATGAAAAGTATTGATATTGTATATAAAATATTTTCTTGCTTGAAAATAATTTGAACTGAAGAATTTTCGTTTCGATTTCCTATAATGCCTAGAGACATTTATTCTTGTACAAAAGTCATAACTAAACGAGAAGAAAATCTGCAAATGCTGCTAAGGGTCTTGTTAAATATACCGATTACGTAATAATTGTAAAACTTAGGTTGATCATTTTGATCATGAAATAAATTTTAATCTATAAATTTTAATAAGACGAAAAGAATGGTATTATGGAAACCACACGCGGAGAAAACTACCGTCAAAGCAAATATACAGGGTGGCAACATGAAAGTGATACACTCATTTGTGATCTCCTCGCTACAATGTATACCATTATCGGTAGACCCCTTGTGTACGATTTGAAACAGTGACTTGTTGTCAGTTCATCCGTAAACAACAAACTGAATTAGTGCTCTTAAGTTGACGAAAATAGAAATGGATTCATGTAGAGAACAAATTCGGATCTTGCATCTTGACGGATTGACTAATTTGGAGATCAGAAGGAAGCTGTCGCATTTGAAGTTGAGCAGATTATTTGTGTACAGGACCATAAAACGTTTCAAAGATACTGGTACTGTTGTCCCTAAGAAGAAACCCGGTAAAAAACGCAGTGTACGGACGCCCTCAGCGATCAAGGCAGTTAATGAGCGAATTCGAAGGAATCCGGCTCGGTCGGCGAGAAAAATGGCGCGTGAAATGAAAATGAGTCACACATCAATGCAAAATATATTGAAAGGTGACCTTGGATATGGAGCTTTCAAAAAACAGAGGATTCACGGATTGACACGCAAGAATATTGAAGACAGAGTTGCCAGATTACGTGCGTTGCTTAAGACGCACGCTGGTCATAACATAATTTTTTCAGATGAAAAATTGTTTACTCTGGAAATGTCCCTGAACAAACAAAATGATCGTGTATATGGAACAAATCTTCGTGAAATACCGGCTGACAAACGAGGGGTTGAACGATATCAAAATGCCTCTGCGGTGATGGTTTGGGGTGCAATATCGTCAAAAGGCAAATTACCGCTGCTGTTCATAGACAGGGGGGTGAAAATAAACAAAGAGTACTATTTACAATACGTCATCAAGGACCACCTACTTCCCTATGCTAAGAAACTTTTCGGTGCGGAAAGTTTTTGTTTCCAGCAAGATTCAGCTCCAGCGCATAAGGCCATAGTTGTTCAGCATTGGTGTAAGCAAAATTTACCATGTTTCATCAGCTGCTCAGAATGGCCTGCATGTTCTCCTGATTTGAACCCACTGGACTTCAGCATCTGGGGCTACATGCTTGGAAAACTGGGCAATATGAAGCACATGTGTTTGGACTCATTTAAAAAACGCTTGGTTGAGATTTGGGATCAAATGCCGGAGGAGGTGGTGCGTGCGGCTTGCAAAAACTTTGAGAAGCGTCTCCGTACCGTGATTAAATACAAAGGTGAAAGGTTTGAACTTCACTAAGCACAATAAAAGTTTAACATTTTGTCTTGTTATTAAAAGTGAAATGAATGAGAAATACAATTCTGTTTAAGTTTTATAACAATTTCCGAGTGTATCATTTCTACGTTGCCACCCTGTATTTAGGTCAATTCAAACGTTAACTTTTGTTTTTTTCTGGCCACAAATATATGTTAAATTTGTTAAAAAAGTATCCTATGTTAAAACTAGCGTTACGTCAATGTTTGTTTTAAAATTATTCGTATTAAAAATAAATGTGAATATTTTTGGATTTGACATAGATACCAGAAAAACAAATATGTTTATTTCAAGCATGCTCTATATATTTGTTATAACAATGTTTATACTGTCATGGTTGCAATTTATCAAATTAATGATTATTATTATTATTATCCATTCAATTTTACTGTTATGGTGTTGATGAATTTGATTGTTATGATCAAGATTTATTAACAATGCGATTATCATGATGATCATGATTTTTTTTTCCATTATAATTGGGATTATATTAGATTTCATATATTTATTTAAATATTTTGGATGTTCAGAACGTAGGATAATTACAATGTTCTGATAAATATTATTGTTTTGTTTTTGAATACAACTCTTATTATTTTAATAATATTGAATGATTTCCAAGATAACCATCAACATAATGATTTCTTCATGATGAATATTTCAACATGTTATGTGATATTTATTATGATTATAATTTTATTGTTGGGATTATAATGAAAATCATTGGGTGATGTGTGGTACAACGTGGATAGATAGCCAACACTGCCAGTCCATCCGTTACGTCCCTACAATATGGTCTACCTTGTACGCATATCTTTGGCATATGACTATCACAGAAGGCATAGACTCATGACTAAGCATCTCCCCTTTTCTTGTCTGTCAGTGAACGAGGTAAGACCGTCCTAAAGTATAGTGCAGCGCGTTGGGTGATTCCTTAGTTCGATGTGTGGTAGTACATATCATACATACTATGCTCGGAGGAGACTGCGGTCTAATTATAACTAATCTTGTTGTTGGAAGGAGATTCTATATATCCCTGTGGATACGTATAAGTGATGTTACCTATCGATCCACCTGGTTTGAAAGCGGCACGAGGAAGGTTTTGGATGCAGTTTTTGAGAAAGAAGGTTTCCCAGAGTGCATAAAATCGAATAACGGCCCCCCATTTTACAACGAGGAGTATAAGCTATATTGCCTCGAACGTGGAATTAACCTAATATTTTCCACTCCTTTACACTTCCAACAAAACGGACTAGCCGAGAGTTGTATGAAGCAAGTCAATAAAGCAATGATTGCTGCATCTACCAATGGAATAAGCTATGCGGAAGAACTGAGCGCTGCAACCAACGCATATAATGCTGCTGCGCACTCTATCACAAGAGTTCCACTCGAAGAGGTGATGATGGGACGGAAAACTAAACGAGGGCTACCGCTGATTTGTCCTGGCAAAGCTATTTTTGATGACGTCCTGTTAAGTGCTAGAGATCGCAAAGCTAAAATGGAAGGCAAAAAACGTGAAGATTATAGGCGTAAAGCACGTGTATGTCGGATAAAACCTGGTGATAAAGTTGCGGTGGAGCGACACACCAGGGCCAAAGCGGAATCCCGATTCGATACTCGGAAATTTACCGTGATGCAGGAAAAGAACGGTATGTTAGTTTTAAGTGACGAATCGCGCCAAATCCTTAAACAACATGTGTCACAGACCAAGAAGGTCTATGATTGGAGATTAACCAATCCACAGAAAAGCGGCTCCGAGTTAAACACGAAATCTGCAGAGCTACCAGTGCCGGAAACCAAGAGAAGAGGCGAACAAGAGATTCGACGTTCCGCACGAAACAAACGATCTCCAGCTTATTTCAACAACTATGTTCATGTTGCGGAACAACAGTAGGCAATCGAAAAGTGAGAGATTAACTCTTATCGTAGTTTGAAAATGAAATAAACTGACCGAAAATACGCTATTTTTAGTAGGTCCAACCCTTTCTTAATTGGAGAAAACTCGAAATATGACGTTTCTGTATGTCATTGACAATGACCTAGATTTTTTTTACAGACGTTGCGTGAAAGAGCAAAGTGAAATCAAGGCGTATTAAGCTTTTTGACGTTCAATCACCTGTCCCTTTCTGGCACATGTAGAGGAACGATGATTTGATATCCTCCAAATTATGTTCCTCCTCATTTGCCCTCTTTTGATCTAAATGGCGCTGTGTGCGTGAGTTAAACATTACTAACCCTATATTATAGGCTGATAGGCCTGCGCAAAGCGAGAAAGGAAGAAAGTGAAAGCAAGGACTCGATCGAAAATAGGCCTCATGGCCAAAACATAAAAAATTAACTCCTACACTCAAAACGAGAAAATATCCTCTTTTGAGTTAATTGTGGAAGGGGGATGTGTGGTACAACGTGGATAGATAGCCAACACTGCCATTCCATCCGTTACGTCCCTTAAATATGGTCTATCTTGTACGCATGACTAAGCATCTCCTCTTTTCTTGTCTGTCAGTGAACGAGGTAAGACCGTCCTAAAGTAAAGTGCAGCGCGTTGGGTGATTCCTTAATTTCCGGATATTCACAGGTGATTATTTTCAATATGCGTATTATTTTATTTTATTGATTATTCTCTTGTTATCATGTGCGTTTTTTGATTGTTATAGTACTAATATTAATTATAATAATGAAAATGTATATTATTTACAATGCTTGTTGGCATATGACGTTCAATAATACTATGATAGTAATGAATATTTATTACTATTATGATAAGTATTATAATATTTTTCCTAAGTATTCTTTTAAATATTTTTACAATTGTTACGGTTATAATTATAAAAAGTTATATTATTATTATGATTAAAAAAAATCATTTAATTTATCAATGTGATTTTATGATAATGACCTGTATTCAAATGATTTGATTACTGTTACTATGATAATGATTATATGATTGCTATGATGTTATATTGTTATATGTTATATGTTATATGTTATATAAATGCTGTTTTAAAATCTATGCATTGTTTTTTTATTCTGTTTGTTAATTATGAATAAGATTATCAAGATAATAAAGAGATTTTTATTATATAAAGATCATTCTGATCAATTTATTACTATAAACATGATATCATAAACATTGTTTCAATAATAGTTTCAATGAAAATCATAATCAAAATCTTTCTTTTTATAAAAGTTATACGTATATGAATAACATTTATTATAACAACTATACAATTTTAACAAAAAATATAATATGGTTTTTATTTGATTAAAAACAAAATTATGATGGAAATTATGAAAATTACTAATTTAACGTTAGTATTGACAAACGAAAGTATAACACTTCATTTGTAATAAGTGATCAAAATAAATATAATTATAACTTTTATGTTGGCTTAGAATATTATAATTTTTATGATTAAAAGAAGTTATGATAAAAAGTAGATTATTATTGTTGCTTCTCCTGTGGCGGACTTGGTCCGTCCTTAAACCTACCCCGCAGTGGGATGTTAGGCAAAAATTGACGTCCATGGTTCGAGTACCTCTGTACACATGCCCTTTTTGCTCAATTTCCTAAATAAAAACGTCTGTTCTATTTCCAACCTGCCGCACACTGACGGAACTTCCAACACTTTCTCTGCATATCTTTCATTCTAGCCAAAAAAACATTAATGTTCACTCTTGGTGCCTCATGGTAATGAGCAAATATCTCCTTCTACATCATTATCGTTACTCCACGCACGGAGAATACATAACATAACAATTAATGTATATTATAATTATTATTAACATTATTATTTTTTAAATAATCATTGTTTTTGTATGTCATAATTGTTTTTGTTATTATTATCATAATTCTAATTATCATTTTTATTTTTAATATAAATTTTTAATTATTAATTCTATTATGAGGTTTTATGTGAGAATTATTATGATTATCAAGATTGTTACCTGAACAGCTTTAATGAACCTCCCTGTCCACTAAATCCTGTGTTGCTCTGAATTCTGAAATCCAATGGAGTTCCATCCTCACTCACTGGTTCTGATTTTGCTTCGAGCTGTTCATCAAAAAACCTGATTCGTTCCCGACGGCTTCTCGATGCGCTTTAAAATCCTCTTCATCTACATAGTCTTCAGATGGCAATCATTCGGACCCCACTGCAACAATGATTTTGAAGCGCCAATGAAGGGTAGCGAGGACGAAATTTATATAAATGCAACATTCTATCGCTTTATGAAGGCTAACACTCGGAAGGCAACCGAAATGCATCAATAGATGGAACGGCATTTTTTATTTGCATGATTATCGAAGTGGAAACAAGCCTTTTCAAAGTGAACCTACAGAACGTTAATTAAAGCAGATTAAAGCACTGCTGTTATAATAAAATACCTGTAAAAAATCTCATATATACGTTACAAACTTACGAACTTATTTTAATTTTGGGTCTAGAGCCCAGCTCACAGAATTCTTTCCATTTTGATTTTTTAATATCATCAATGGAAAAACGCAAAAAACGTAGTCCCGGATAGTTCTTCCTGTCTCGGCCTCAGTATTTAACATTGTGATTGTTATTTTGGTATTCTGTCATACGTGGAGTAACGATCAATGATGATGTTGTTTAAGAAGGAAATAATTGCTCATCACCATGAGGCTCCAGTAAGCTAGCAAAATTTGTGTCCACCTCTGGGGAGCCTCATTGTGATGAAAAATTATTTCCTTCTTAAACAACACAGTTTTTAACTTTACGCTTCATGTTGACAGCTGCAAAAAGCGAAACGAGCGAAACCTAACTGATTTGTGAACGAATATTTCCCGTCAGCATGAAGTCATGCGACGGTAACCCATGAACATCAGAGACACGCCAAACAAAAACTACTAATTTACAAAGCAGTTTTCTTGATCATGTTAGTGTGTTGAAAGTTTTCATGTCAAATATCGATACTCATTCAATACATTGTGTGTGTAGTATTTGTTTCTCCCTCCCAGGTTTTACCCATCCACTCTCGGAAACAATCAATCAAAATATGTCGATTGCTTTACGATCACAAACTCGTCTACTAGCTAATTATAAGACAGTCGTACACGACCAATCTTTTAGTGTGTCATTGATTTTTAGATTGGCAATGTGTATTTCTTATTTCATTTACTCTCACGGATATGTTAGACAAAGAGACATTAAAAAACACTACCATATTCCTTCTCATCAAAATGAGTCAAAATTACCCATATGACAAATGTCAAAATCTGAGTAAACTTTACTCAGATTCAACCACAAGTTTGTTTACTCAAATTTGAGTAAATGCGTTTCTTATTTCAGCACTCAAAACAACACTATTTCTCGAGTACTTTTTCAAACAGACATAACTGATTTTGTAAACAAAGAGGGGAAGTAAGATTCAAACGCTGATTTCTTGAAACCCTTAGCATTTTCATGCAAACAAGGGCCACTATCACAAAGAATAACATTTCCCTAACATGATGATGATACTAGTTTCCGTGAGGGTGATGAGAGTATTGAGAAATTTACGTTTGTATCTTACTTCCCCTCTTTGTTTACAAAATCAGCTACGTCTGTTTGAAAAAGTACTCGAGATTTTCCTGTTGCATGACATAGTAGCCTTGATTTTTCGCTTCATTTATAACAGTTGAAGTTGAAAATAATATCCTAGCAAACATGTTCGTGTGTCATTCTGCCGAGAAGTTAGGAGGAGAACCAAAAATTCGAGTTTTCCACAGCAATTCCCATACAAACCGTTTCAGTTATCAATCATAATTATGTGCTCAACACCTTAATCGACATACACTGTCAATTTTAGGCTTGGTAGAGAATGAGAATTGGCATTTTAATAGATGGATGTGTTGTGGCAACACTGGCCGTACGCAAACAGGCACGCCAACGAGGTAAACAGGTTAAACTACTACTTTTAGTATCAATACTCATTTGTATCCTTATCTCTGATATAGCTGTTGTATAGACTCGAATAGGAATATCATAAACTCGATTCCTCACCTGTAAAGAAAGAGAAAAAAAAACAAATTAAAGTTATTTATCAATTGACCTATTTGAACATAATAACAACTACAATTTGCAATAGTATTTTATAAAAATAATTCGCCCTTATCCCCTGGCAGTTGAAAAACAAGTTTCATTCAAGGGGACTGAAATGTACCACTAATGCAAGGATCCAAAACACACAAAAAAACGGAATTCAACAGGACTCGCTTCGCAACACATATGTTGATTCCTAAAATTTATTCTCCAATCAACAATAACCTTCCGTACCACTTTCGAATAGGAAAAACACAGTTTTTGCCACCCAACAGCCAAGAATTTACAGCCAGCATTAAAGTTTGTTTATACATGTTTTCCACCTGATTCGACGCTGGAAAAAAAGTGCATTAAAAACATATAAAATATCAATTTGCGCAGAAATCACACATCGCACTCCTTCGTTTGTCACCGTGACAGGAAGGAAAATGGATGGCATTATTCAAATTTCCACTTTTTCCACCACCTCTCTCGCTCTTTTGTATTTATATTTCCCGCCTCATTCATCTTGTTCCAACCTTTTCCCTACATTCTTTTCCATTTGCACCGAACCAGCTTCACAGCAGCAGGTAGTGGCTGTCGTAATATTTCCTTCCAAATTGTGTAACAGATTTCAGGTTCCTCTCCACAAAGAAACTCTCGGCTTCCATGTTATCAAATTCCACTTTTCCAATGGGATGCCAAGTTTGCCAAATACTTTTTAGTCAAGATATTTTTTTCATACTTTGAGTTTCTGCTTCAGATCTAGAATTCGAATAACATGCAGGTGCGTTGAGGAAGGGAAGAGACACAACGTTTCTTTGTCACCTTAGCCGAGGCGAGCAACTAAAGCATGCTTGTGAAATGAAGTCGAATTCCTGTTTCAACCCTGTTTCCGAAAATCGACGGAGTTCAGCTCATAACAAATTGAAAATTAAATAGAATTCACTTATTCTTGCTGGCTGGGTTTTACATTAAGTACTCAGAGATAAAGGGGGCTGGATGAGGAGAGGAGACAGGACCCATCAAAACTACTCCACTTGTCTTTGTATTCGGATTTTTCCTTACTTTCTTTTTTTCTCCATTTTGAAAGAAAACTTATGCATTTAATGCTACTTTCTTGGATCCTTCAGCTCTTGGCTCGTCTGCTTCCGTTAGTTCCCAGGCAACTACGGGCGAACTTGCAGAGATAGGTGCGCATCCGGTGAGAAGGGACATTTTTTTTTCGCCCCGAGTTCTGATCCCCGAGCACTGAGGAGAGTGATGATCTTAACTGTGTGATGGAGACGAATCTCCACCGATGCTTTTAAACTCAATTCAGCTTCTTTCCTTTATTGCTCTCCGTATCTCGGTGAACAACGGCAAAGTCGTGCCGGAATTTGCCCTCACTGCTGGCAAGCTTTTTCTTAACTTAGTCCTCACATATAGCAGAGAAGAGCTTCACTGTGCAGCGGGAACGGAATGGAGAGTGCGTCTTGGGTACAGGTATCTTGCAGTCAATGGTATGCTTTTGGAAAAATCTAAGTTCCACGTGGGATTAATGGAGGAAGTACGGATATGAAGGAGAAGTATATCTTAGTTTGAGGAAAACTTTTCATAAATTAGTTTTAATCTCGCTATGCTAATAGACAATTGCGTAATGTATAGTACCCACATTAATGGTGGGTGTTGGCCAAATTTGGATTTTTCAGATATAATCCCAAATAGGTTTTAGAGTGTTTTTCGTACATTTAGTATCCTAACGTCCGTGCCTCATCACAATATTTTCTATTGTGATGTGTCCAACTCCGGATGCCGTGCTGCATTAGTGTCCCAAGCAACACATAGCCATCTTATTGGTTCCAGCAATTTGGTTGTGACTTGATTGATTCACAATGAGGTTACTTTTACTGCTTTGAAACAAGTGTGTTACTAGGGGTTCGAACTTTTTGTTCGTGTAAATATCTGGACACTCCAAATCACAAACTAGCATGCACTTATGAGCTTGTGAATTTATCATTATAGCATATTAGTGATAAATCTGAGAGGGTTGATTCATCGATTTCCTTGACAATTTTTAAAGTTGTAACATTCATTCATTGGGAATTTCTTTCGTGTTTTGGAATTGGTGGATTGTGAATTTTTAGTTAGGTTATTACAGGATGCAGAGGGACTGCTAAGGAAAGCATACATTAAGAGTGGCTGAGCGGAAGTGATAAAGAGGAATGAGCTTTCAGATGATTTGTTTATAGATCAAACCAATAACTAACCTTCAAACATCATATGTACTCACTAACAATAAAGGGTGACAATAACAGTATAGACCAGTAACCTTCAAGAAAAGCCCGATTCAAAGTAATTTTGGACACATTCGAGTGATCACAACTCAAGAACTAAAGAACATACACGGTTTAAAAAAAAGTCAAACAAAAGGGTATTTATTTAGCTTTTAAACGATATGTAACAAACTATTACATTTTACCGTTTCAAACGAACTGTCGCCCTTTACTTGTGATCGATGCCATCATGATATGCCCAGCCGCTGGTGTCACTGTACCAGCGAACTTATTCCACTTTAAACGCATTTGTTGTGCATATGTCACTTCGTTACCGCATCCTCGAAATTTTTGCTTGACGACTGCCCCATATTTTTCGATCGCTCCGAACTCAGGGCAATTCGGAGGATTAATCTCTATGGCGACGAAATTAACATTGTTTGCAGCTTGCCATTCTAGTACCTCCTTTGAGTAGTGGCAGCTGGCTAGATCCGGCCAAAACATAACTTTGGTCTTGTGTTGACGAATAAAGGGTAAAATCCGCTTTTTCAGACACTCTTAAATGTAAACCTGCGACGTTATTGTGTGAGATGTGATGAAAATCTTGTTTTTAGGACTACAACTGCAGAAAAGTTGTAATCGTATTTCTTTATTAAATCACGTATGAAAACACCTGAGTTGCCTTTTACGTACCTCAACACCTTTCTCTCCCGCTCTTTATCCCTAGTGCCACTTTTATGATAGATGCGCTGTGCTCTATCCACACTCAGAGTATCTTTGTAACGTTTGATTACAAGACACACCGTTGACTTTGGGAATTTTGACACTTTTGCTATTTTTGAGGTGGAACACGAAGGATTCTCTAGATGTTTGTGCACAATTAACTTTCGTTTCTCAAGTTCCATGATCCATAATTTCAGGATGCGTCAAACAATCGAGAAAAGCTTTTCACCAATTTCTTCGTCAAAAAAACATCAACAAAGGCCTGTCAAACGTTTTTTGTTCCAATCACCATCAAACCGTGCGTCCAGATTTAATTTGAATCTTGCTTTAAGTAGAACAGCCAACTGAGATCATAAGATCATAGCGCAAATGGGCTTCAGCTTAATAGACAACTGCGTACTGAAGTCATTAATTGAATGAAATGTTCCTCCTATTCTCATTCAATGCTCAATTCAGCCCATAGTGTCCAACACATAGTTACAACAACTATCAACAGCCAGCTACAATAACAATCATTATCTTTTTAGAGAAATGGCCAAGCTTTACAAACATCCGGGGGACTACAAGGATTCTACTTCTGTCGTTGCTCTTAATTTTGTTGCTTTTCTGGCAACAAATAATTTATGTCTACCAAATTTTGAAGACAATATCTAATATCTCTATATTTTTCAAAACTTCTTAAGTAATAATACTTCAGTTAGGCATAAAGATGAATTAATGTACCAGAAACTGGACAGACACATGCGAAGTTGGGTACAGGCGAGTCGTAAGGTAGTATGTCCTCTCAAGGACGTGGAGCAAGACATTAAATCAAATGACTGTTTCTTATGAAAAATCATCTGTTAAACTTAATGATTCGCAAGATTTTAAACGGAAAATCATTTTCCAACCCAAAGGGAAAGATGTTTTCGATAATTTTTTTTGCAGGTTTGCGGAGAGTAATGTTTATGTGATCGTTCCCATTTTTCTAACATAATAGTGGATCTTTTACTGCACGACGTCAATAGAAAAGCACGAAGAGTAGCAGACTCGTTTGCTTGGCGAGCGCGCTCTTTCAAAACACGAGAGCAGTCAAGTGCACACCTTCGGGATTTCTCTTTTGCCGAAGTGTGAACGATTGTTTTGCACGCTCGATCTACCAAACGGGAGGAGCGTGTACTGAAAAAAAACGCGTTACCGAAAATGAAAATGGACCTCTGCTGTATTTTATGGTTGCACAGCACTTTCTGGTAGCCGGAACAAGGTCGACACTCTCACCTTTCTTCAGAAGGGAAAGGATGTTGTTAATGCCGGATCGATTATATCCGACGGACACGAAGTGTCTCACGATGTCCAACTGCCTTGCTACGTGGTGAAGCTGGCAGTACGAACAAACCATCGAGTATCAACCATAGTATTCTAAATACATTGCGACAGCTTTTAATTGAAGGTTTGTGATTACAGTACCATTTTTAATATGTATGATTGAGCCGCAAAAACAATCATACCTCATGGCCAGGAATCGAGAATGTTGAGAATGTTTATACTACGAAACATTTCTAGACGAGGCCAGGAACCGATCCCTGTTCCCCGAACTGGGCTAAAGAAGGCCTCATGATACTGTGTACTAAGTGTCTGTAGAATTAAACTATGAATATTCTTTTTTATCGTCAAACAGACCCAACCTCACTTTTTTAGGGATTAGGAGAAAACAATTTAAGATTACAGACACACACAAAAACGAGATGCCAATAAAACTAAAGACATAAGAGACGGAACTTTCAATACTTTCTCTTCATATCTATCATTCTAACAATGTTCTAATGTGCACTCTTGGTGCCTCATGGTGATGAGCGAACATCTCCTTCTACATATATAATAGAGTTTTCCTTCAAATTCTGGAAATCACCTTCCCAAAGCTACGGTAAAAATGTTTCCTCGGAGTTCAAGATAGGACTAATCAGAAGTTGAGAAAGAGTATGCTAAGGAAACAACTTCCTCGAATATCAGGAAGAAAATTACCAGAGAAGGCACTACCTATAAGTTAGAGAAGGAATTTCTCAAAAAAATTGGAGGAACTCTGAAGAGGACTTCCCAAAAGAGCTGCAAGAAACTTCCCAACGGTTTAAGTTGAACTGCCCTGAATCTAACACATGAAGTTCCATGAAGTTAAAGAGCTTCAATGAAGTTCAAAATCAAACATTACTGAATGAGGTTTTCTTGAAAATCAGGAATTCCCAGAAGTTCAAACAGATACTTCTGAGAAAAACAAGAAGAAACTTTCCAGCAATATAGGTGGTAGGTCCTGGTAGTTCAAGCAGGAATTTCACCCCGACATTCAGGAGAAACTTCCCTAAAGTTTAGAAGAGGGCTTGTCAATAGTTCAAGTGGTAGTTTCTAAAATTTAAGAAAGGTAATTCAATAAATTCTGGAGAAATTTTTCCCAAATTTTTGGAGAAATCTTTCCCAAATTTTTGCAGAAGTCTTTCCAAAATTTTTGGAAAAAACTTTCGTTGCAGTTTGAGATGAAACTTATCAGATGCTTTGAAAGTACCTTAGTTCAGGTAAAAAAAACTTGTCAGTATTTTAGCATTTTTTCCTTGAAATTCAAGAAATAATTACTGACGAACCGAATAATCTGTCTAAACAAAAATCATTCATTTGATCATAGTAATAATAATTGCCCATGACACCATACTAAAATATGATACAAACCACCTTCCCTACCGTTCACATCGTACTAAGGAGTGTATCGAAAATAAGGTATCCACAAACTTTCTTTCAAATTATGTTGAAAACCGATATTTAATGTTCCCAGCTGCCTTACCATTCTTCTTGAAGACTCTCTTCACGATTGCCCAGTAACGTTCGATGGGTCAAAGCTGAGGGCAATTTGGTGGATTGATATTTTTCTCAACGAAATCCATACCCTTTTCCGCAAGCCAATTGAGAGTGGTTTTGGCATAGTGAGCCGACGCTAAATCCGGCCAAAACAGTGGAGGTGTACTATGCTTCTTATATAAAGGCAACAATCTCTTCTGGAGACACTCAGATCGATAGATTTCCGCATTTATAGTTCCGGTAGTGTAACAAATTGTTGACTTCAAACCACAGGAAGATATTGCTTGCCATACCAGTACCTTTCGACCGAATTTCTCCACTTGAATCGACCTGTCCGCATCGCTCATATCCTCCCCAACGACGGCAGTAAAGTATTGTGGACCTGGAAGGGTTTTTGAGTCCTCCTTTACATAGGTCTCATCGTCCATCAAAACGCATGCATCCGGACGCTGCAAAACACGCGAATACGATTTCCAGGCCTGCTCGCTTCTTCTGTTATGCACTTTTTTTTTTTTTTTTTTTTTTTTTTTAGTTTCGCCAATTAGTCGTCAATCAGTTCGCACGCGTTTCTAATTCGCTCCTCGTCATGTTTGTTTGTTTTTGTTCTGCGTGCTTTTTTGTCGATAAGTTAAAATAAAACAAAAATGAGTTGTGAAGTTTGCTCGTTGGACTCTTCCGTTGACACCGTCATGTGGACTTGTTTTGGTTGTACGCGAATGTTCCATGCCGCTTGCGTGGGTGTAGTAGTTCAACGTAACTCTCTCCGTAAGAAGGACAAAAAGACGATTGATCCTTCGTCATATGTGCTCCCGTGTTGTAGCTCGTGTCAAAATCTCATCACGGCGAATTTCGAGTTCAATGAGCTCACAAGCTGCTGCTTCACAAAGCAGCAATCTCAGTTGACCCATCAACAAAAAGGTCTAGAAACGCAAATTCATGCCAATACGGAGGTAATGCATAAACTTGTACTCCAAATGGACAAACCTAGCATTGCGCAACACACGATAGAAGGCATGGAAATTTTACTCAATAATATGAAAGATGAGCTGTCGGCAATCAATAAAAACAGCAGTCTTGCTGGCGGTGTCGTAACTGTAAAAAACCACATCACCTCGGTATTTGATACTGCAATGAAGGCAACAAAAGACAATGTATTTACCTCATTGAAAACAATGACGTCAGAATTGTCAACGGACCTGCGTAACATAAAAAATGAACTAAGTCAACTGAGTCAGCTGTTTCTTGATACAGCGGCCAGTTGTAGTATGAACTCAAACCCTCTAGTTGGTCTCGACATTCTCGATGAATTAAAGTCACTATCAGCCAATTTAATAACAATACAGAGAGTCGCACCTTCGTCAGCTGATTCATACCCCAGTTTGGATGTCGAACTAAATAATCGCAAACAAAACTCAGGATGGCGCCGTTTGGGACATAGAAACGTGTGGAAAGCCGACTGGACTGAGTATGATGAGCGGATATTGCGCCGTTTGGCCCAACGAAATCATGCAGACAAAGCCAGAAAGCAAAGACGGCAAAATATGGCAAACCACGAAAACAACACAAATAGAAATACTGTTTTTGGAAATAGGAATAACATACAAGCGAGAAACCATGGCATGAACAACTACAATATGAATTTTTACCACCGGATCGCGACCTCCTTGCAGCAGCAAAAATCATTTCTCCAGACCGCCAATTAATTACCGACCGACGATACGTTTTGAAAGAGGACCAACTTTAAACCCATACTCTGAAGACGAGCCAGCTAGCACCAATCATTTTAACTTGGGGAACTCCTCTGCAGCATACGAGACGTGCCCCTGCCGACACATGTCTTTTCCACGATATTGACGAACTCTCTAGAGGAACTACAGGACAACATTTCTGCAGAACCAGATGTTCTCCCGATTTTGACGACTTCGTTACATCAGGAAGGTGAGCCTATTAGTATTAACAGTGAAAATAAGAGTCAGGAGCTAGTAATTTACTGTCAAAATTTTAATAGGATGAAAAGTGCTTCCAAAGTGAATGAAATTTATAAACAAGTAGAGGCGTGTAGCTATCCTGTAATTTTAGGTACTGAGACAAGCTGGGATGCAGGTATAAATAACGAAGAAGTTTTTGCTAATCGCTTCAATGTATTTAGAGATGATCGTGACAAATTATTATCCAACAAAAAATGTGGTGGTGGTGTTTTAATAGCCGTAAGTGTTGAGTATGATTCTGAGCAAATTTCCTCTTGCAAGTACAAAGAATTTGACCATGTCTGGGTAAAAATTAACTTCGGTGAGCAAGTTCACATATTTTCAGCAGTTTATTTCCCACCAGAATATGCGAAAAATGAGTCATTTGAAATATTTTTTAATTTTGCCGATAGGATAATTTCAAACTTAGAGCCAGATGTAAGTGTTCATATATACGGCGATTTTAATCAACTAGCAGCGAATTTTATGTTAGATGACGAAAATGACTCTCTTTTAATTCCGATTGTTGGTGATAATGAAAATCTCCGTACTTTATTTGAAAAAAGTGCAGAAATGGAACTAAATCAGGTAAATTGTGTAAAAAATCAAAATAACTGCTATTTGGATTTATTGTTCACAAATATGAGCGATGATTTTTGCGTAATTGAATCACCCACTCCACTTTGGAAGAATGAGGTGTTCCACACTGCAATCGAATACTCTATATTCGTGCATGGTAAATCCACAATGTTGGATAATAGTTTGGCGGAGTCATACTTCGATTTTAGCAAAGCAAACTACGAATTAATTAAGCAAGAATTGAATTGCATTGACTGGCAAAACTTATTACGTCAACATGACCTGCATCAAGCTGTGGATGCATTCTATAGTATTATATATGACATTTTAGAACATACAGTACCAAAGAAGCAAAGAAAGAAACTAAATTCCAAGATACCAGCTTGGTACAATAGACAGGTTATTAATCTGAAAAACAGAAAGCAAAAAGCTCATAAAGCATTTAAACGGAATGAGACCAACGAAAATCTGTCAACGTATCTTTCAATATGCGAACAACTGAACCTAGAAATGAAACATGCATATATAGAATACAACACACATGTAGAAAGTAACATCAAATCAGATCCTAAATCTTTTTTTAAGTTTGCTAAAGAGAAACAAAAAGCTAAAAACTTTCCTTCAACCATGCATCTAGATAACAGGACCGGTAGCACGCCAAATGAAAATAGTAATTTATTCGCCGATTTTTTTCAAAACGTGTATACATCTCATAACGAATCGGAATGAGATTATCAATATTTTTCATACCTTCCTGATCCAATGAAGGACATATCAGTAAACAATGTATCGCTGCTGGACATATTACGAGGTCTACAAAACTTGGATGCTTCAAAGGGGGCTGGGCCTGATGGCTTGCCACCCTTATTTCTCAAATCTCTTTCCAACGAGTTAGTTAAACCGTTGTTTTGGCTATTCAACACATCATTAGACTCTTGCTCTCTGCCTTCTATTTGGAAAGAATCCTTTCTCATCCCAATATTCAAAAGCGGTAGAAAATCTGATATAAACAATTATCGTGGTATTGCTATATTGTCTTGTATTCCTAAGCTATTTGAATCCTTAATTAATGACAACATATTCTCACAGGTTAAGACCTTAATAACTACCAAGCAACACGGTTTTGTAAAAGGACGATCAACAACTACTAATTTAATACAATTTGTAACATTTTCATTAAACGTAATGGATAAAGGAAATTTTGTAGAAGCACTTTATACTGATTTTAGTAAAGCATTTGATGGAGTTGATATACCACTGTTGCTTTTTAAATTATCCAGGCTGGGTTTTAATCCTAGGTTATTGGAATGGATCAAGTCATACTTGTCAAAAAGAACACAGAGAGTAAGGTTTGAGGGAAGTTTGTCTAAAATAGTTAACGTAACATCTGGGGTGCCACAAGGGTCTCATTTGGGTCCACTTCTGTTTATCTTATTTGTCAACGATGTGGAGCTCATTTTGAAACTCCTTCATGTTTCTATATATGCAGACGACATGAAACTTTTCATGGAAATCAGTGACACAACCGATCTCGAAATTTTCCAACTTGAAACTGACAACTTCCACAACTGGTGTAAGAAAAGTTTGCTAGAACTTAATGTTAAAAAATGTAATTCCATATCATTTACAAGAAAGCAAACCACAATTCAAAAAACATTTAGTCTAGGACAGAAAACTATTGAAAGATGCAACCAGGTGAGAGACTTAGGTGTAATACTCGATTCTAAGCTAACTTTTGTTGATCATTATAATAGCATTATCAACAGATCTAGCAACATGCTTGGGTTTATCAAAAGATTCAGTTTCCACTTCAACGATCCTTATACGATAAATACACTCTATGTAACGTTTGTGAGACCCCTACTTGAATACTGTAGTATTGTTTGGGCACCATATCAAGATACGCATAATAATAGAATTGAATCAGTCCAAAAACAATTTGTCCTATTTGCTCTACGAAAATTAGGTTGGACTACCTTTCCGCTTCCATCCTATGACTCACGATGCATGTTGATTAACCTAGAGAGATTAGAAAAGCGGAGAGAATTTGCGATGGTTGCTTTTATAAATGATGTAATTGCACAAAGAGTTAATGCCCCTGAAATATTGGAAAAAATAAATTTTTATGTCCCTATTCGTCCACTTAAAATCAGAAACTTGTTTTATATTAGCAATCAACGGACAAACTATGCCAAAAATGCACCTTTGAATAAAATGTTGTCTTGCTACAATGCAAATTGTGAATCAATAGATATAACAATGAACAAAAAAACTCTCAGGCAAAAATTCTTTTTAAGGTTAGTTAGGTATTGATCATTAAGTTAAGCTAAGTATTTTACGTATATGTAATGGTCTACTACAGATTGACGACAAATAAATAATAAATAATAAAAAAAATACTTTGTTTCGTGATTTTCTGCTTCTTATAGGTCTTCAGGTGGTTTCGCCTCTTGATACGCTGGATCATTCCGACACTCGTTCCTGCTTTTTTGGCCAAATCACGTATTGACATTGATTTGTTCTTCACGATTAGAGATACCACTTTCTGCTCCAGTTTCGGGTTGGAAGAACCGGGTTTCCTGCCTCTTTTTGGTAGCTCATCCAAAGAATAGTGTTCCCCAAACTTATTAATGATGGTTTTAACACTCGCATGATGAATTCCAAACAGCTTCGCCAATTTTCGCATAGTAATACCCTTCTCTCATAGCCATGTGTCCAGAACCTTAATTTTCACTTTCTTTTCAATACGCGACATTTTGAATACGCAGAATTTGAACCGCACAAACAAGTAAACAAAAGTAAGCTGACAGTCAAACGCACAGCATGCAGTGTTCAGAGCATAAAAAACCATCACAAATACATGCGTACAACGCAAATGTATGTGGATAGCTTATATTCGATACACTCCTTATGAGCTGGGACACAAACTCATGCAGGAATTACAATTCCTTGGTTTCATCTCACCTTTTTTAAGGATGTGTACGAGAAAGAATGTCAGCAAAACCGGTATAAGGCACAAAAGGTCCAATACGTGACAAAATACCGAAACCGCCAAACTGTCCAAAACTTCGCCCAATAGAAAAATACTAGGCTCTGGTTAAGCGGAAACTCTTTGAAACTAAGAAGCAAGGAAATTCGATCAAAGGGTTTCAGAGATTTGATCCTCGATTCTGAGAAATTTCCCACATAGGTACTAGAAGCAAAGGAAAACGTTTTAATGCTTTACCAGAAGGTCAAAGAACCTCG
Source organism: Aedes japonicus (assembly GCA_034211315.2). Classification (NCBI taxonomy): domain Eukaryota; kingdom Metazoa; phylum Arthropoda; class Insecta; order Diptera; family Culicidae; genus Aedes; species Aedes japonicus. The sequence continues at coordinate 388,648 of JASCZW010005340.1, forward strand.
ATGTAAAATAGTTGAAATGTGAGAGATCAGTGCATATCTATTCAGCAACCTTTGGATGTTGAATGTTTAAAACAAAATAATGTTGTCAACATATTCAGTAAAGTCACGCTTATACCCGATAATAAATCTTCTTCTGAATCATCTTTGAAATTGACGACACTTTTCCACATATTAATTATTAACTTCCTCGAACGATATTTTAAAATGCAATAGTGTTAATCAAGATTCAAATTTGGATAAAACATCCTCGACTGCCAGTAATGGTACGTAAGTTGACGAAGGTCCTGAATTATTATATGTTCTACTATTTGAATGACATTTTGAAAAATTTCTCCACTGAAGTCAACTGTCGAGTTCGATTGCCGACTCGATAAGATTAGGTTGGCTTCTTTGATGCGCAATTTTGCTCGACTCGACTTTTATAATTGACCCCTATGCTCTCGTCAAATGGACAAGAAGGTGGTAGTCATTTTTGAGAAAATTCCCAACCTTTCGGTGAGAAATGTGGCTCGCAAAGTTGAAAAATCATATCATATGTGACAAGAGAAAACATAGAAATGGAATAAAGGCAAACAAAGTGAAATAGGTGCACAGATAAAAAGAAACATTGAATTTTATGTGTTATCTAATGCACATAAAGGGAATGCTAGATATAACAGAAATTACTGGGATAATTCGTGTAAATAAAAGCTGGATAACGCCTAAATTGCGTCTATTGTATGAAAGATTTCCATCAATTGCAAACAATATCGTTGTTTACGCTTGCTTTGGTTTAGAATTCAACGAGGGGAAATTTCATGCGCCTGTTAAAATTAATTATTTTTTTCTGTGTGGCCAACCGTGATGACATGGACAATTTCACTAGAAAAAGTTGTGCTGAGCAGCTTTACACCATGTTTGTTTGCAAAAAGAAAAAAAAATCTCGTACTTTAATGGACGCTGAAACATATGTGCTCGAAGACTGCACAGAAAAAAATAATTAATTTTAACAAGCGCGTAAAAATTCCTCTCGTTTAATTTTAACCTGAAGGAGGCGTAAACAGCGAAGTTGTATGCAATCATCCATACAATATACAAAAATGTTTGTAATCTGTCATGCAAAAAGCTAGATGCAGGCGTTATCTGACTTCAATTTACATGAAATATCCTATGAATTTCTGCCAAATCTGGCATTCCATTTATGTGCATTAGAAAACGCATAAAATTCAATGTTTCTTTTTATCTGTGTGTCAATAGCTTCTGGGTCTGGCTTTTCCTAATGCGATGCAAGGAAACCAAAGATTGCCAAGTATATCCGGACAACGAAGGCGTCTCAACTCACCAAGAAGTATTTGGTTTGGCAGGCCACATTTAGTCCAAAGATTCCGTCTCTATCGGTACTATAAAGAAGGATGTGTACGAGAAGAACTTCAGCAAAACAGGTATAAGGTACAAGAGGTCAAATACGTGCCAAAATAACCAATCCGCTCAACTATCCAGAACTTCGCCAGATAGAAAAATACTAGGCTTGGGTTAAGCGGAAACTCTTTGAAACTAAAATGGAAGCAAATTGGATCAAACATTTCAAGAGAAGATGGAGACTCGCCACCGCTAACGTATATGAGGATACTGTACGGAATATGGTGATGGGTATACCAAGTTCGAAAATGTTGCAGATAAATGGTTTAACATAAATAAACAATTTGGTTCTGTTCAATTATGTCTACTTTATGTTGATGGGTGTTTCTGATCGATTTTTTTTATTAGATTGAACCATTGCTTTGTGAAAACAATAAAACTGTTTCTTATCCAGCTTAAACCCACTACAGTGTTTTCCTCAATAAATTACTCAAAATCGGCTCTCCTCTCCGAATCGAACGAAACTTATCAAATAAACTTCAACCCTCAAAAGTGTATGCAACATACATTTACAGCTCCTGCTCCTGTTGGCGCTGCAGTTGCACTGTGCTCAGCGTCGGTTGATGCGGTTTTTGACATTTTCATGCATGGTTCGGCATTTGCCAATGCCAACCAAGGACCAAGGAAAATAATTTTGAATCTTTCCGCCACCCTTTTGGCACGTTTCTTGGCCACACTCGATCGTTCCTCAGTACACTTACGTGGGGATTTATATGAGCCCCCCTCCCCATCCTTCCCACTTCTATCCAGCTCTTTTGGGATCAAGCAAGGAAACTTTGCTCCCGAGCTTAAAAACTTGCCATTTATAAGGAAAGGAAAAGTTTGATTGTGCTCTAAGATATCATCCTCAGAAGCACTGCACCCGATGCACGGGTGGCAAAATCAAACGAAAGCATAAAATTTTATAGTTATTAACCCTCTATTGAATCTCGGGGGTAGAAAGTTCAACCACGCCACAGAGTATGAGTGTCATTCGAGAGTATCGACTATGGGACGATAAAAATGATTGTGTTTTTAGTTTTCCACGCTGTACGGTTGTACATTTTCTGAGAAGATGGCAAGCTCTTGGACAGTTGGTTGTTCCTAATACCTTTTGCTAGATAAGGCTTTGAACTTGGTCGTCCTTGTAGAAAAGCAGTCCTGTGGGACTAAACTTTGTGCAACAGCACTGCCATGGCCATGGGGAGAGTTAGGTCTGTGGAACGACGAAGAATTACATCATCTGGTGTGGTCTATTGATGTGCGTTTTCGTTTCTCATCTATTCAACAGAGGAAATGAACCATACTTGAACTGGTGAACTGACATGAGTGTACCAACGTTTTCCCGTATTGAATCCATTCAATTTTAATGCTTTTCGGACAAAGCAGAAGAATTGGTACAAAGCGGCAGCTGCAAAGAAAAGGCTGTTTCCCGAAGGGGCAAAACTATGGAAGCATTTAGCACAAATCCACTCTGTGATCTTTCCTGAATGTTCGTCTTTCAATGACCGTTCCTGTTGACTTTCAAAATAATGTTTCATGTGATGTGCGTGATTCGTTACTAGAAAAAAGTAAAACACCAGTATGCTTCTGAAATTCTGGAGATAAAATCCATACACGGAAGCAAATTCCATTCACCAGCATGCGAAGTAATCCTCTGGTAAAGTAAAATTGCATCCTTTTCTCTACAGGCTGAAGAGAAACTGGACAAAATCGGATCATCGACTTTCTGGTTTCCATCACGAGGAGGGGCGAAGGAACCTGTTCGTTCAAATATTCTGAATAAATGAACGGGTGGAACGGCTTAGAGCACGGTTAACCATTATTATTCCTTTTGGGCTATGGAGTGCCTTGTGCATAAGCAGGTTCCTTTTAGGAAATGATAGGGTAACGGGATGAAATGTCAGCCAAGCTCCTTCATTTCGCCTGTGTGTCAAATATATCACTTAACAGACAATATTATGTAGTTATTATGATGATCGATTTACTCTGAAGCAATTAAGACTTTATTCATCAGTTGAATACATTTAATTGTAAAATATCAGCATTCGTTAAGCTCATGATTATATGACTGCTTAAGGCAAAAGATTACCTTTACGATCTTCAAATGACCTAAATTTGGCTAATTTGACTCGATGTGTGTACTGCCAAAATGGAAATGTATATATTTTTAGTTATATGTTTTCAAATGGCTTATCCAAATTGTTTAACATAAGCACAGTAATTTAATATCTATTAAGTAAGAATTCTAATGCTTCGAAATGAAATATATCCCATTAATTTATTTTTCGTTCCGAAATTCGTTCAGAAATTTATTTAGAAATTTCTAAAAACAGTTCCAAGATACAAATCAACTATAGTTGATTTGTATCTTGGAACTGTTTTTCGAAATTTCTAAACGAATTTCTGAACGAAAAATAAATTTCTTCTGTACAAAGTTGTGTAAGTTTTCTGTATAAACGTTCCTTTTTCTTTCACAACTAGAGCGCAGAAACCACAGCAAGCAGATGGCATCGGTATTTTATTACTCGGAAATGAAGTGGCTCTATGCTGAGAATCTCATTAGAAAATATGTACAAAAAACTTTTTTTGCGTTTCATCGTCGACTATCAAGCCAACAAGCCATTGTCATAATTTGGATACGTCAAAAATTATCGATCGAGTATCCTCTGCTGTAATGTTTTCCGCTTTGGAACGACACTCTTCAAGCTGCTGAACTATATCTGGCGCAGTGGCTAGTTTACGTGGTCGGATGCTGAATCTGCTTCAGAGTTTCCTCTCAAAACGGACGTTCCAGGTGTCCATAGAAGGACACAAGTCTCGTGAGTTCCCGCTGGAGAATGGAGTGCCTCAAGGATCCGTATTGTCTGTGACACTATTCTCCGTTGCGAAGCAGCTGATCTTCCGTGTGCTGCCCGTCGGAGTCGATATGCTTCTATATGCGGACGACATCCTCCTCGTGGCACAAGACACGAAAGGGAAATGCTTGCACTGAAAACTGCAGGCCGCTGACAAAGGGTGGGGTGAAAAGCGTGGGGTTCGCCATAACCGCGATGAGGTCGCAGACATTTTGCGCGTCGAGGGCCGGCGCACGAGATCACCATCGATCGAACCCCAACCTTGAAGACAACCGTCTGAGGATACTGGGTGTCACGCTGGGCCAAACGTTGTCGTTCAAGCCGCACTGCAAAGCGGTGAAGAAAGCATGAGGGTCTCGGCTACAGATCCTGCAGATTATCGGAATGAAACTCCCGCGTTTCAACCGAGCAAACCTACTGCAGGTGGGTTCAGCACTAGTCACTGCGAAGCTAACGTACGGTGTTGGACTAATGACCCGAGGAGGACCGGAGACCCTGAAGATCCTAGCTCCGGCGTACGACAAAATGGTATGCTACGCCTCTCGAGGTTTTTGTGACCAGCCCAATCATCTCGGTTATGGCCGAAGCAGGAACACTCCCCTTTGAATTCCTTCAATCTGTAGCACGAATGGCTATCCGGATTTTAGCTATAAGCCGAACCAACAGCACCCTTCCACTGATCCGGCGAGCATCTTAACGAATACTTGATGTGCGGGCACCGAACTTCCTGCTGTCGACCATTTAACGAGACAAAGCGTGGCACGCTCGTAAACCGTCGATAGTATGGGGATTTCACAGGTCAACGGTGGTCTATACCGATGGTCCGAAAGGCCGCATTTTGCACGGCTGGCCTCGCAGATTTGTTCAGTCTTCCGAGAGCATGCAGCGTTTTCTCGGCATAGACGTACGCCATAAATAGAGCGCTTTCGATACCGAACGTCACTGCCGAAATGGTTATTTTTACAGATTCAGCCAGTTGTCGTCTGGCCTACGCATCAGGAAGTTCGAAGCACCCGCGGATTCAAGAAATCGTAGAGATTGTGCGTAACGAACTCGCGTGGTTCTGTTGGATTCCGGAACATTCTGAGATCAACGGAAACACCCAGGCTGATCGACTGACACACGAAGCTAGAGAACAACCATACGTCATAGATATGCCTATTCGGGGCGAAGATGCGAGCAGTGAAACAAGCAACCAAGCAAACAAAATTAAGGAAATTGAAGTACGACACGTGCAGGTTGATGGACTGGGGTAACCCAACCGACCAACATGCCACAGGATCGGCACCCCCTGGCTGACACATTCTTTTCTTTCTTTCGCATCAATGAGTTTCATCAATTAAACTGTGTGCATGAACCTCTGAAAAGCTTGGCTAGCATTGCATAGCCCAAACTGCTTGTGTGTAAACGCGTAGAGGCCGAACGGGGTAACTACTGCAGTCGCCTCCACAGGTATTTGATAGTAGGCTCAAATCCAGAGTTGTGAATATAGTTGGTATAGGTCAGATTATTCCAAATCAAAACAAATCTTCCGCCAATTGAAGTGATACATTGCAACAAACTGGTAAATTATTCAAAACAATAACATTTTATTTTAAATGCATTCAACTAACACATCAAACTACTTTTTGAAAATTCACTGGTCAAATTAAACTGGTTCGTTCTTGAGTTTAACCACTCCCACAGACGATCGAGGAATACATCGTGTAAGGCCCGCAGGTGCTTGTGTGGTATTTTATCCCAGGCTGCCGCCAGATGTTCAGGACTTCCACACCCTCAGCCAGATGTTCAGGACTTCCACACCAACACTTTCGTTAGCTTCATACCACTCCATCACCGGTTTCGCGTAATGGCACGGCGTCTCATCGCCCTTACCGATGCATTTCGGTTGCACCAACTACTCGCTGTACAGGTTCCTGGTGCGGAATTTGACCACCGCATTCTGTTTATCAGTACGGTTAGGTGCATTCCGTACCTTGAACACATGAAGACCGGCCCGCTTCATTGTCTGCTGGAAGAATTGACTTTCTTGACCACGTCCTGAATCGAATGGTTCGGATTGCACTTGAAGTAATCCCTCATCCTCATCTTCCTTGCGTTCACGGGGTCAGTCTTCCGCGCTTTTCTTCCGCTGACTTTTCGCTGCAGGGTCGTTTGGGTCTCCTTGAATGATTTTTCCACACGAGACACGGTCGAGTTCCCAACTGTTTCATGATCCGCCTATGGGACTGACCTGGATTCTTCACGACAGCTCCCTTAATGTTTTGTCGAAGCAATTCTTGCTTGGAAGTCATCTCAACAACCACCTGACAGATTTTGCACAAGTAAAAATTGCACTCTAAACTAATTCTACCCATCACTTCATCCATTTTTACCCTTTCATTAAAAATTTATACAGACAAGACTTCAACCATTCGAATTTTGAGCCTTTACAAATAAATGAATTCGTAAAAAAAAAAACCATTCGATTTGGTTTGGTCTCGTATAGGCAGCATAATTAATCATCAATTAAAAGAGAGATTTGAGCAATAAAAAATGAAAAAAGTGCCATTAAATTATTAAGGCCTGTGCCAACAAATAATGTGTGATCAGCATTAAAAAATTAGGAATGAGCAATAAAAGATGAGAAAAGATCTTCGGATAATTTAATTGTGACCGGTAAATCTGTCAAATAAAGCAACAGCTATTAGTATATGTGCAATTAAATATGGCAGTATTTCCGCCAAATTATGTAATTTGAGCACTAAACTATTCGCATATGTCTTTTAATTTTGTTGGATTTTCCCATAAAAACAGTAAAATGAGCAATGGATATTTATTTATCCATTGCTCATTTTACTGTTTTTATGGGAAAATCAACAAAATTAAAGACATATGCGAATAGTTTAGTGCTCAAATTCATAATTTGGCGGAAATACTGCTATATTAATTGCACATATACTAATAGCTGTTGCTGTATTTGATAGATTACCGGTCCAATAGATTATCCGAAGATCTTTCTCATCTTTATTGCTCATTCTAATTTTTAATGCTGATCACACATTATTTGTTGGCACAGGCCTTAATAATTTAGTGGCACTTTTTTCATTTTTTGGTGCTTTTTCTGAATTACTAAGTGCAGGTAAATATTTTAGTCGTCTCGTATAACGTTAGCCAGAAAAAAACTATGCTTCGGTCTGCGCAAACCACATTATCATTTTTCCAGAAATCTTTCGCAAAGAGTGCAAATCCAAAAGCAACAACAGCATTTTCCTCGGGTTTATTCGTATCCGCGATGTTAACGATCTGCTTCTGTTACCGGTAGGACAATTCCGCGATAAGTTAAATCGAAAACGTCTATTACTTTTACAATGTGTTAATTTATTACTCGTCTTTAGAGCTTAGGAGCATCTCCAGCGGTGGTTTATTTTTGGAACAACTTTATTCACGATTTCCATCAACAAAACTTGAATAGAACCAGCTAAAATAGACCAACTTTGCGTTCTCCAAACCAGTGTAGTACTTCTTTTTGTTAAGCCCCCAACATCTGTTATCCCATCAATTATTCAACATAAGAGAGCAAAAATGTTTGTTCAAAGATCGCATTTCCATTTTGGTAATCAAAAGCTGTTGCAGAACAACTTCAGCGGTACGCCAACCTACTACGACAAATACTTTCTGCGTCGTTTCCGTATGCCGAGGGAGATGTTCCTAGACATTATGCGACACCTAGAGTCATCTAACGACTTTTTCCAGCTAAGTTGTGATGCACCTGGAAAAGTCGGCCTGAGCCCGTTACATCAAGTACACTGCGGTCTTACGGTTCCTCAGCTAGTTCTCTCGACGAAAATGTGAGGATTGGGATGTGCACCAGCCTACTGATCCTGAGAATTCTTTGCAAAGCTATCCTGAAGACTCACGGTCCGCAGTGTTTGTTTCCCCTAACATCGGAAGAGGTGGAGATATGAATAAACGAAAATTCTTCCCAAAAATTCGAAAAAAATCGATAAATTTAGTAAACTTTACAGAAATTTTGGAAACTTATAAGAAATTCAGGATTTCAGGGTTTCTGAGAAAATTCAGGAAACTTTACAGAAGCTTTACCATTCTCCCTGATGTTAAGGGAATATCCCAGAAAATCTGGGAACTTTCCAGAAGTTAAGGGATCTTCCCAGAAGGTCTAAAACTTTGGTGAAATTCAGAATATTTCCTAGAAATTCATGAAGTTAACCATAAATTCTTGGATCTTCAAATGAGTTCTGTGAACTTCTGAAGACGGCAACTCTAAAGGGACTGCAATTCAGGGAGGTTTTCAGAAGTGCATAAAGCATATCATATTATTTTGAATAAAGTTTATAGAACTACCCAAGATATTCAGGAAACTTTCCAGAATTTCAAAAAACTTTCCAAAACTTCACGTACCTTTCCAAAAAATTAAAGATCGTTCCACAAGTTCAGAGAACTTTCCAGAAATTCATGAAGCTTTTATAAGTTTGCGGATCTGTCTACATTTCCAAAAAAACTTCTTTAAAGTTCAAGAAACTTTCCAGACGGATAGTCAACTTCTCAAAAGTTCATGGAGCTTGTATGAGTTCCTTAAAAGTTCAAGGTACTTTCCAGGAGTTCAGAAAACTTCTTAGAACTTTAGAAAACCTCAACAAAGATCAGGGAACTTCCCCAAAGATCAGAAAACTTTTCAGAAATTCAGGGAACATCTCTGACGTTCAGAGAACGTTCCAGAAATTCAGAAAACGTTCTAGATGTTCAGAGAACTTCCCTAAAGCGCAAAAAAAAAACTTCCGAGATGCTCAGGGTACTTCCCAGAAATTCAGGAAATTTCTCAGAAGTCCTGGAATCTTTCAGAAATTTCAGAGAACTTCCCCAAAGATCGAGGAACTTTCCAGAATATCAGAAAACGTCCCAGAAATTCAAGAAACTTCTATGCATTTCTTTAGCATTCCCAAGAGCTACGGAAACATTCCAAGACTTTTTCCTAGCAGTTCAAGGATCTTAACAGATGCTCAGGGTAATTAAATTTTAAGAATAAATAAAACTTCTAACTACTTGTTGATTTTTCGCACCAAATCAAAACGAGAATCAAAAACAACATTTTTAATGTTACGTCGATTCCCTGGAGTTTCCGCCTTATCACAATCTTATAAAATCCTAAAAATTATTGTAAGATCAAACAACATTTCAAAATTGCTATTTATTTCACAGATCTCGTAAATTATAAAAAAATCGGAAATATTCTGGCTAAATTTGCTTCTCAAAGTTCCGGTCATTTCCAGAAAGTTATTTCTCTTCCATGGATTCAAATTTCCAGAATCTTCCAGAATTTTTCGGCAATCCAATTAACGTCTCTGAAGTTCCACCACTTCTCTTCTCAAAAGATAGCGAGCAAACTTCGTGATTATATTTAAACTTTCAAAAATGTTATGCAATTTCCGAGAAGCTTAATCAACTTATGTCAAGTTCATAATATTTCCACCCTGACTTCAAAGGTAAAGGGTGTTTCGATCAAAATTTGGTCGACGACGCATTTCTTTTCATCGTGCATTAGTTAATTTTTGGACACCCCTCATTTTGAAGATGTGTACATGTAACATTATGCCTCTATTTTCATTTTGAGATTAGCATTTCAGTTATCAAAATGTTGTCGAAGGAAGAGAAGCATCAAATCAAAATTTTGCACGTGCATGGCGAAAATCCAAACTACTCTCAAACTGTTACCAACGTATTAAAAATGTTCGTTGAACGTTTGTCGACAGCCAAGAAAGCTGAATCGGAGGGAAGTCGAAAACTGGAGGCCACAGTGACGACAAAAAGAGTTGCCCGCTGTTTCGATCGGAACCCCAACCTCTCCGTCCGAGATGTCGCAAGGAAGCTGGGAGTGATGCCTTGAACCGTTGATAGAGCTAAAAAACGAGCTGGACTGTCGACTTGCAAGAAAGTGGTGACTCCAAATCGCGACGATAAACAAAACACGTCGGCCAAAGCATGATCGCGAAAGTTGTACACGACGATGCTGACGAAGTTCGATTGCGTGGTACAGGACGATTAAACTTACGTCCAGGCAGACTTAAAACAGCTTCCTGGACAGGAATTTGATACGGCAACCGGACGGGGAAAGCTGGCAAATATTTTCGAGCACATTAAACTGTCAAAGTTCGCGAAGAAATATCTGATGTGATCCTGTGGCTCTACTAGCTGTGGCTAGTAGAGCAAAGTTAACATGGTGACCAGAACCGTCAACCGGGAAATTTGTCTCTGAGCGAGTGCCTACAAAAACGTCTACTGCCTTTTTCATTTATTTTTTTTAATTCGGTTTAGTTCATCTGACCGTAGTCTACATGAATGTATTAAAACTTTTGTGGCCTAGATTTTAGCAGTCTTGATTCAGTTATTCTATTAAGGAAACGTCCATTAATTATGAAGTCAATGGAATGCTGGTGCGTCAATTTCACCGGTAACTACCTTTGCGATAAGGGTAGCTTGTTGAATATTCCGGCGACGGTGCAGCGTGTCAAGTCCTAGAAGCCGGCATCGTTCGGGATACGGAGGGAGATCCTGAGGATTACGCTAGGGTAGGCTTCTGAGTGCAATGCGTATGAATCTACGTTGAACACTTTCAATTTTGAAGTGACATGACAATTGATAAGGAGTCCAAATCCGCAGCATGTTCAAGGATCGTACAAGTGCACAGTAGAGTGCTTTGTGGCAGTAAGGATCGTGTAGATCACGAAAGATTTTAGTGATGAATCCCAACTGTCGTGAAGCTTGTTTGATGATGGTGCTGATGTGCTGATTAAATGTAAATTTTTCGTCCAGTGTCACACCTAAATCAATGAACTGATCAACGCGCTTAAGGACATTCCCATCAATTTGGTAATTAAAAGTGATGGGACGCATTGATCGGTGGAACGTGATAGCAGCACATTTAGTAATGCTAATCATGAGTTTATTCATCGAAAACACGTCTAGAAGCTCCTGAAACCAGTAGCAATCTTAAATAGACCTCACCACAAGGTAGATTTTCAAGTCGTCTGCGTATATGAGTACGTAGCTCGATCCTAGTAAGAATGCAGCATCGTTAAAGAACAGCGCAAATAGCGAAGGACGCCTGAATTATTATTGAACGTACTGGAAACAGCTGAATCAAGTTTTACGCTCAGAACACGACCGGTCAAGTAGCTATCCAGCCATACCACAAGTCGATTTGATGCGCCTAGACGGGAAAGTTTGCACAGAAGTATTTTGTGATCAATGACGTCGAAGGCAGCCTTTAAGTCCGTATATAGGGCATCCACTTGATTTTTAGCTTCAATCTGCGTAATATAGGTACTAGTAAAGTCCAGAAGGTTCGTTGTTACGGAGCGGCCTGGCATTAATCCATGTTGATTGTCTAAAATGTACCCTAGTAGCACACTTGTTGCAAATAAGTCAAAGTAACTACAATATGACTAAATTAAGTCACAATCAAGTTTCTGCAACCAATTAAAACAGAGATGTGTTGCTTGGGTATTGTTTGGTACTGCCCAGAATGACATTACTAACGACTATTTCGAAAAGCATCGATCCCTCAGATAAACTGGTTATTCCTCTGTAGCTCTTAACATTTCTTTCATCTCCTTTCTTGAATATGGGGAACATAAAAAATTGTTTCCACACAGCGGGGAAGTTCTGCTGCACAAATGATTTGTTGAAGATGTGGCCAAGAGGAGTCGATAAGGAAGCAGCATAGCGACAAAAGATAACAGCCGGTACACCATCAGGCCCGGGTGAATACGAGCTTTTTAGTTTCTTAGAAGCAGCAATGATCATGTCCGAAGTGATGGAAAAGGAGTCCAAGTCAAAAACATGAGCAGATAAATTAGAAGTTTATTGAAGCGGCACAATTGTTCCATTCTATTTTGGCCGGGTTTGGCATCTTGCCATTACGGAAAAAAGGCCATGGAGTGGTATGCTGCCAACAACGTTCAAGTGGTGCTCAAGGACAAGAACCCTCCCAATACGCCAGAGCTCCGCCCAATCGAACAATATTGGGCCATCGTTAAGCGGAACCTTAAGAAGGCTCAAAAAGCTGTTGTGAGCGAGAAACAGTTCAAGGCAAACTGGCATGCTGCGGCAGATGTAGTGGACAAGGAGACTGTGCAAAATCTTATGGCAGGTTTTAAACGAAAGACCCGGCAATTTGATTCGGTAAAAAGGTAGCTTTTCTCCTGTATTCTGTATTAACTGAACTTGAAAAAGAAGAAGAATTTAACTTATTAATAAAAACTTTGATCGCACATTACTGTTTGACCAAACTTTGATCAGAACACCCTTTATTCCAAAGCTCACAATCATTCAGGCAATATTTTTTTAGAAGTTCGTTCAGCTCGTAGATGCTTGTATAAGTTCTTCCCCAGAAGATAAGCCTGAATATCCTGATCCCCAGTAAACCTGCCAAAAGCTTCAGTTCGCGCATGCTTATCATGACCAACCGGTTGTTTTCTTTGTAGATTTTAAGCAATTTGGTAGCACCGTGAGCAATTTTAAGTAATTACAGACCTTTCTGTCCAGCGCCAACATCACCCACACCAAACACGGCCTCTTTTTGGCTCATTAATATAACACAGAATATACTCAATAAAGTTAAGTTTTCGTTTGGTAAGAGCTGAAATTATAATCATTAATGAGCATTTTAAAGTAGCGTTTTGGAATGGTATATTTCTTGTTTAAAATTGCTGCAGGAATAGATCAAAACATACCAGGTTTAAAAAGATGCAAAATAGATCCGGTATGCAACAAAATTGACAACACCGGTGCAGCGATGTTTTGGCGTTTGGTCTAAAAAAATAAATCCAAACTACGATTTGAACCACCGTTGAAGATGCCTTAACTGGCTCAAAATACAACATTGTCGCTTTCAAAACAGGAGTGTGACCAGGGGCACACCGCTGTTCAGTGTTGGCAGTATGCACCACACGTCAATTTATCAACTAGGAGTGCCATTATCTCTCAGCTTTGTTTACGAGAAACAACTTCAACCACAACACACCATGATCAATATTTGATTGTCAGCCACAATTAATTGTCCGATATCCATATCCGGCTCTCTGTTTCATAATAAAACCTCCAAGGCCCTTATGCTTCCACGGTTAATAGTTGTTCGTCTAGGAAAACGGTCGAAAATCGGCAAGATGACGTCTGTAAAAGTTTGCTTTTCTTTCTCACACCTAAGTCATTTGATAACAAATCGTTTTAAAATTCACAAAAACTTCCATCCTCGCAAAATATAGCAGACCAGCAGAAAGTGTGGTTCAACAACTGAATCCGAAGCCCGTATTTTATCGGAGCGATGAAAGGAAACACTTTTGGCAAGTAAAATGCATTTTCAATTAGTTTTCCGTTTCGGGAGCGAGACGAAAAGAATACCTCTGCCATCGTTTCTACCTCTACGACTTGCTGCTATTTGCCCCGCTCATCAAATCCTTAAATGGAAAATATTTGTTCTTTGGCAAAACTTTTTCCTCTCGGTTTGCAAATCAAAAGTCTTGCGCCCGTACCCAGCAAACACGCACACACCGAGTCTGAACTGTTGCTAAAATTTACCAAGCGAAAGGATGATTTATTATACCTCGGTTCTTGTGGCTGACTTGGCCGGGGCTGGCGGCGGCAGGGAAACCGATTGGAAGGACTTATTTTGTGATGCAGCACACCAGAAGTAGCAGCAGCAGCCGTAGAGCGTGAAATGCGAGAAGTTTTATTTATAGAAAAGTTCGAAATGTAATTGAGAGGAAAGCCATGAATGTCTTCAGTTTTAATTGAGAATGGTTTTGAAAGTTTTATAGGAATTCATATTGTCGTTTTTGTTTCGGGTTCTCTAATCTACTGAGGGTTATGTGATTTATTTCATCACTTTTTCTAATCCGTTGCCTGCACATTACCTGGCGTAATTCAATATTATTTCCAGCGAATTTTCAAACCCAACACTCGAGAGCTCTTAAGCGATGTATAAACTATTTTCACATATTCGATTTCCTTCATTAATTTCATGCGCGGTAACCACAAGCCTTGAGCTTGTTAACACCACCACCATGCAGGTCCAACTTCGGTAAGTGTGCTTATTAAAATTTTCATTAAATACTATCGAAATGATACAAAAATCAGTGGGGTGATATCCACAGTGGGTCCGAAATAAAATACTTGCAACAACCGCAGAATATTAATAAAACACGCTATTGGAAAATCAAAATAAATACCAAGAGCCTTGGAATTTTCCTGTGGTGAAGCGATACATCACGCGTCCAGCACTCCAATTAAAAGTGGCGTCCGCCTCCGGACGAATGAATATTGGCGAGTGATATAAAAAAATTGTATACATGCATGTGTACAATCAATGGCAAAGCAGTGAATGTGTGTGCCATCATTCACACACCAGTTAGCAACTTATTACAACATCACAAACCAATCACTCGTCGATTCCCGGCCCACACCCGCAAGCTGGGTCTGTTTGCTTTTTCCAGACTCATAATATTGCTCTTCGTAAATGTGTATTTCATTATTACCACCATTGTTATTAAATTCCATTCGATGGTGCATTATAATTATTTGCTAAAATTACTGCGAAATTTTAATTAGTTTCCATTAATTATAATTTTAAAATGATTCGAAGGGCACTTTCCCCCTGCTTAATGCCATTCGCTTTGGTGCTGGAAAACAGGAGGCCAGGTAGGGCGTGAAACTTTGAATATGAGTAATTATCGGTAGCTTGTTGATCCCTGCTCGCAAGTGAAAATAATGGGATGAATTTTTGTTTTTGAATGGAAACTCCTCCTTTCGCTTCTAGTTCACCACCAACCGGCGCAAAGCAGAATGGTCGGACGAACTAACAGGCGCTGCACCAGTTGATCCTTGGGTTATGCAATCATCCAGTTTCGCATTATTTTCATTTCCGGGCTGCTTTG
This sequence comes from Aedes japonicus, assembly GCA_034211315.2. NCBI lineage: Eukaryota > Metazoa > Arthropoda > Insecta > Diptera > Culicidae > Aedes > Aedes japonicus. The sequence goes on from JASCZW010005340.1 coordinate 403,814, forward strand.
ACCGCTTGTCAGAACTGTCACAAACTGACGTTTGTAAAATGTCACCTCAACGGATAAAGCAAGCCAGCATGAAAAGACCATGCTTCAGTGCCAAACAGGAAAACTATAATGATGGGACAATGGAACGGTTACCCAACGCGCTTTGAATTCAAATCATTTCCACTTGCAATGAGTAATGGAGGTAGAAAATTGCAATCGCCGAAGTTGTTTGTTGTGGAATGGCCTCGTGGATTATCCATAATTAGATATTTGATGTTAAGGTCAACCAGATGAATATATTTATACGGTAATGCAATCCAAGATTATTCGAAATTTTCCTATGCGGATAATTGGATACAAGTGACCATTTTGATCATATCAAGACGAAGTAATCACTTAGTTCAGTAACATAAGTTTAATTGCATCAATGACTGAATAATTGAAATTCTTATGATACCTGCCTAGTACGTGATTTTCATTTTTTACATAAAATATAAACCAGAAGTGCCCTCCTGGGATCGATGCTTTTCTTTGCAGATTTTGAAACAGACAAGTTTAAATTTAAAATGCATTGCTATTTGTAAGACAATTGAATTAATCCAAATCAAAACAAATTTTAAATAGTGCAGGGTCCTGCAATTGAAGGGCTAAATTGAAACAAACAGGTGTATTGATTAAAAAACATTTTATTTCAAATTCATTCAACTTTCGTTGTAAACATATCATTTTTTTCAAGCTCACTGCACATTGGTCCGAAAGGGCGATTTTCAGGAATAAAATAAAAAGTGCACTTAGATGACGTGTAATCGATTTGGTGTTTTCAAAGAAGTTTTTGGTAAGATTAAGGCGCATCTGAAAAAGGGGTCGTCCATAAACTGCGTTCATCGGGGCACGATTTTTTTTTTTAACTTTTTTGTGTGACGTTTTAGGCTTTTGAAACATTCTACAAAATTGTAGAACTCACAATTTCCATAAACTTTGCACAAAACACCAACTTGTTATCTTGTTTTTTTATTGAGATATGAAGCATTTTATATGGGAACCCCTTAAAAATTGGTTTATTAGCTCTAACTTTTTTCTTTGATTTTTTCTCGGTCTACTATGTTCTAAAAAGTGTTTCCTTTTACTTAAACACACAACTTTTACGAAGACAGCAATACGCTATCTTTTAGAACTGAAATGATACAAGCGTTTTGTTGTTCAAAATATGCCATTTTCCAAGGGTTATATCTCAAAGTGGCGCAAACATTTTGAAAATAAAATTACGTGACATTATGGTAAATATTTTACTTACCATTTAAATATTTTAATATATGGGGGGTAATTGATAATTACTAGGTGGGCATGTATCAAAGAAGTGTGGTTTTCGGTAAAAATACAGTCTTCAATGAGCTTTTCAATTGTAATTTCTTACTTTGAGTTTTCCGCGGCGATCTATGGTGAAGAAAGTTTTTCTTTTCACAGAAACACACAAAGTTTTGGATGATGGCTGTACTCTAGCCTTTAAATTTGAAAAGATACAGGCATTTGTTTTTATCGAAACATACTGTTTTCAACAATAACAATGAAGGGAGGCGACATGCAACATACTATGTGTTGAGGAAATCAAGTATTCATAGAATCTCAGGAAGAGAAAATTATTCACTATCCTAACAATCGTTGCTGAGTACGGTAATAAAAAACAATAATTATCAATCGGAAAAGTGTTTGAAGAAAACTTCAAGCCGAAGAAATAAACAGCTACAAAAGAACGAAAACAATTTGCAAGCAACCCGACCAAAAGCAAATAACAAAATTATTTCAAGTTTTGTTATTCAGTTACGCTGTTTTCATAACAGAGATTGTTAGAATTTAGATCGCGGATGTTGTTAAAATAACCGAAATTCTAACAAAAGATACTCTAGATATAACAAAATTATAGCAAACTATGATATACATATAACATAAACAAAACAAATTTTGTAACAGTTTTGTGACGATGTAGCAAAATCATATCAGCTAGTGCTAAAATTAATTCACTTTCTTTACGCAGCTTGTGCCTCCCTGGGCATTAAATCATAGTTTGTTATAAGTATGTTTTACAATTATCCAGATGAATTTTTTTTAAACAAATTTATATCATAATCAATTAGTCGTAACAAGGTTTGTTATAATTTTGTTATTTTTATGTTATACGCTTCTGGTCGGAAACCATCTGAACAATTGGTCCTCTGACTAGGTGAGTTCCCTATCGGAAGCTGAAACTGAACACTATGATTGTGAATGATTTTTTTATAGAAATGTCAATTACAATATCCAATATCCAGAAATTGAACGCTTTCTGGATATTGGATATTGTGATGGACATTTCTATAAAAAAATCATTCGCAATCATAGTGTTCAGTTTCAGCTTCGAAAGGGAACTCACCAAGACAGAGGAACAATTGTTCGGATGGTTTGCTTGCAAATTGTTTTCGTTCTTTTGTAGCTGCTTATTTCTTCGGCTTGAAGTTTTCTTTAAAAACTTTTCCGACTGATAATTATTGTTTTTCATTACCGTACTCAGCAACGATTGTTAGGATAGTGAATTATTTTCTCTTCCTGCGATTCCATGGCTTACTTGATTTCCTCAACACATAGTATGTCGCATGTCGCCTCCCTTCATTGTTATTGTTGAAAACAGTATGTTTCGATAAAAACAAATGCCTGTATCTTTTCAAATTTAAAGGCTAGAGTACAGCCATCATCCAAAACTTTGTGTGTTTCTGTGAAAAGAAAAACTTTCTTCACCATAGATCGCCGCGGAAAACTCAAAGTAAGAAATTACAATTGAAAAGCTCATTGAAGACTGTATTTTTACCGAAAACCACACTTCTTTGATACATGCCCACCTAGTAATTATCAATTACCCCCCATATATTAAAATATTTAAATGGTAAGTAAAATATTTACCATAATGTCACGTAATTTTATTTCCAAAATGTTTGCGCCACTTTGAGATATAACCCTTGGAAAATGGCATATTTTGAACAACAAAACGCTTGTATCATTTCAGTTCTAAGAGATAGCATATTGCTGTCTTCGTAAAAGTTGTGTGTTTAAGTAAAAGGAAACACTTTTTAGAACATAGTAGACCGAGAAAAAATCAAAGAAAAAAGTTAGAGCTAAAAAACCAATTTTTAAGGGGTTCCCATATAAAATGCTTCATATCTCAATAAAAAAACAAGATAAAAAGTTGGTGTTTTGTGCAAAGTTTATGGAAATTGTGAGTTCTACAATTTTGTAGAATGTTTCAAAAGCCTAAAACGTCACACAAAAAAGTTAAAAAAAATAAATCGTGCCCCGATGAACGCAGTTTATGGACGACCCCTTTTTCAGATGCGCCTTAATCTTACCAAAAACTTCTTTCAAGACACCAAATCGATTACACGTCATCTAAGTGCACTTTTTATTTTATTCCTGAAAATCGCCCTTTCGGACCAATGTGCACTGGTTTAACCACTAGTCACAGACGATCGAGGAACACATCGTACGAGGCCCACAGGTGCTCTTGTGGTATTTGTTATTTCAGGACTTCCACACCTTTATATATTTTTTCGAGCAGTCTTCGGCCTCCAACAAACTCTAAACAGAAAAGTCCATAGGGCTCAGGCTGGGTAAACTCGCCGGTCACTCCGAACTCGAAATGAACCCTGGAAAATGTGCCGCGAATCAGCTTCGGGTTTTTTTTCGCTAGGAACGCGCCGATTCCCAATGGAAAACACGATCCCGGATACCCAAATGACGACATGACCACGGTTCGCCGTCGTTCTGTAGGATTATAGACTGTTCCGATAATTATAAATACACTAATGATTGACCGTCAATACAAAATTCGTAAAGGAATCTACCAACTTTCTGCGTCCTGTTATTTTTATCAAAATTGAACTGATGTTGTCATTTTTTTTTCAATTTTTGGCACGGATGTTTGAAAATGCGTGGTCTTCCTCCCGAGCAAAGAATACGGATTGGGCACAAACGAAGCACCGTCAGTGGTCTTGCGATCAGAAAACTGGCTAAAGAAAAAGGTGTTAGCATCGGAGCAGTTCAAACCATATTAACCGTAGCAGTTCAAACCACCTTTCCGTAGATTCTCCGAGACAGGATAGTAAACCCGGTTCTGCTGACCCTACATCTGTCAGAAAGGTTAGGGACTATTTCACGCGTCATCATTCAGCATCGGTCCGAGGTGAGGTGAAAAAACTAAGTACTTCGGCGTTGTTATGTGTGCCATGGAGAAAAAGGACCTGCTAACTCGTCGGAAGCAGAAGCAGCCAAAACGAAGCACCAAACAGGCTGAATCTGTGAAAGCGAGGGCTCGAAAGCCGTACGACAAACTGTTGTTAACAAAATCGGACTTTGTTATCATGGACGATGAAACCTACATAAAACTCTGCCCGGACCACAGTTGTATGCCTCACCGATGGGAGACGATGTTCCTGGATCAATGTAAGCCATGCACTACAAAAAATGCGGCAAGAAGACGATGGTGTGACAGGACATGTCAAGGAATTGGCCGAAAGTGTAGAAAATTGTAAGAGAAAGCACTGTGGAAAAGCTTAGAAAAAAAAAAGTTAGACAACTCGCCTACCCTATCAAAATCAAGCAAATTGAAATGCAGATGGAAAGAAAACATTGTTATTTACTATGTTTGAGAATAAAATAAACAAAAATCACAGCATGGTCTTTTTTATTTGTAAAAGAAAGTGTATTTAAATTTTTGGAAAAGTCTATAATTCCCAATATGTATTGGTATATGGTTGACTCCTTCAGGGGCAAAAACCAACGGAGTCCAGAAGAACTTCTAGTCAGTAGACCCGATGTACTTCAACCTTCCTTCTACGGCCCTCTTCAGCAGCCCCGTATCTATTTTTACCTGTTTTTGTTTCATCACCGGAAGGTTTTGTAGGGCTTGACCTGAAGTTTATCTTTCAAGATCTGACGGAGTTCTTGATCTGATACGTTGAGGTCAATACCAAAATAGTACCTCTCAGGTATGCCCAGGTATCCAAAATAACATGTTTTGCTATTCGAGAGATATTTTGCTTGCAATTCTTAGGTATTTTAGCTCTTAATCCGAGTTCTTTGATACCAAAGCAAGCTTTCAAGTTCAAAATTAGGTATTCAAATGTTACTGTCTCCTGCTTGGGTACCTTGCCATGTAGCACAATATTTGTAGGAAATGCTATGCAGAACCCGTAGCAACCAGGAAGGTAAGCCCTGGTCCTCCGGAAAGAAACGCGTTGATGTCAGGCCCTTTAAACCGTTAAAAAAATCTTGCAACGGAAAGTCCACAAGGGAATACGGACCGGAACAATTGACGAAGACAACGGCGACGAAAAAGGATTTGCAATTGGAAACTCGGTACGTGGAATTGTAAATCTCTAAACTTCATCGGAAGCACACGATGTACTGAAGGTCCACGCTTTGTCGGAAGAGGGCGACTTCCATGGGGCTCCTCTTGAGGGCTACTAGACTACTGTCATAGTAGCCATAAACAACCAGAAAGTAGTAGTAGCCATAAACAACGTGTAGAAAGATTTTGAAGGAAAAAGACACAGCCGAGTGGGTTATGTTGCAGAAACGGACGCATCAGAAAGTGGAACGCTACAAATGAAAGCGAAAATAGCAGAGCCGTCTTTTCAGAGAGCAAAAACGTCGTTTGGAAGAAGTGGAGTGTTAGGAAATAGAACAGCTGTATCGATCTAAAAAAAACACGAAAGTTCTACCAGAAGCTCAAAGCAAAGGCTTTGTACAGAGAACCGAAATGTGCAGGGATAAGGATGGCGTCAAGACAGATGGACTTGGGTGGATGTAGCTTTTTGACGAACAACTAAATGGGTCGGAGAACATAGACAGCGAGGCCCAAAACAATGGAAGCAATGACTACATCAGTACGGTCGATGAGGGTAATGCACCCAATCTCACGTCAGGGATCCCATCCAATAGCCAAGAACAATAAGGCATCTAGTAAGGATGGTATCAGAGTTGAACTAATGAAGATGGGACCAGAAAGTTGTCCATTTGTCTGCACCAGCTGATAGCCAGAATCTGGGAGACAAAACAGCTGCCGGCGGAATAGAAGGAAGGTCACATGACCCATCTACAAGAAAGGCGACAAATTTGAGTGTGAGAACTATCGAGTGTTCACCATTCTGCATTTCACCTATACAGTGGTGTCCCAGAACATCTTCTGCGGTTATTATCTACAACAAATGACTTCGTGGGAAGTTATTAATTGGTTCCCTGGCTCCGATCATCAAGAACGGCTTCCCCGTGAAACCCACAAGAATGACAAAAATGATTATAGCTACTATGGACAAAGCTGCGTGAAGATTTCAAGTGAACAATCCAGAAACTTCGAATGTCCTGTCCTCTGTTCAATATCGCCCTAGAAGGTGTTTTATGTGACGAGCCGGGATTGTCAAGAGATCCAACCAATTTGCCTCGCGGATGATATGGATATTGTCAGCCGAAAATTTGAAATGGTAGCAAAACAGTCTACCCACTTGAAACGTGAAGCAAGGAAAGTCGGTCTAGTTTTAAATGACTCGAAAACAAGGTATATGCCAATAGGCGGCAGCGAGCGTGACACGGCTCGTCTAGGTAGCAATAGGCGATAGACTGGGAGGTGGATGAATTCGTCTACCTCTGATCATTGCTAACAGCAGATAACAACGTTTGTCTAGAAAAAAGAAGGCGCATCATCATTATTGTGCTTATTATGAGCTCCAGAAGAAAAATTTCAGAAAAAATAAATTCTTTCGAAATGTACACTGAATGATACATTCCAATATTTTCAATTGATAGAGAAATATAACAGTTTTATAATCCTAGAGAGTTTGAGCTGTTTAGTGGAATACCTTTATCTAGAAATCAGAAGAAAAGTTAGTATTTTCCATTTAATTCCAACTACCTTTGCTTATCTTGACAGATACGCGTATTTCGTCTACAATGTGCAGACTTCTTCACTGTCTCGTAGTCGAGTTATTAGTACGATACACTGAGGAAGTCTGCACATTGTAGACGAAATACGCGTGTCTGTCAAGATAAGCAAAGGTAGTTGGAATTAAATGGAAAATACTAATTTTTCATCTGATTTCTAGTCTTATAATGATCTAAACATTTCATGTGCTGATAATTCAAAGTGGGTGCGACCCCGGCGTAGTGGTTAACATCCATATCTCTCACGCCAAAGTCACGAGTTCAAATCTCACCCCCGAATAAAGACTGTATTCGATGAAATTTGGACACACGCAATTGTTCGTAACTTTTTAGCGTGTGATTTAAAATTATTAAAATTTTAACTGAATGTATTTCATTGTGTTGTGTCAATTGTGTAATGAGTTTCGTGAAAATCGGTCGAGTGATTTCAGTGATGGCTTCAAATGAAGAAATAGTGCGCCAACAAATTATGGGCACTCACTTCGAAAACCCAAACGCTTCTCATCGAAAGATCGGAAAACAGCTCGGAATCACACATTCAACCGTATCTCATGTGATCAAAACGTTCAAGGACCGTAAGACAACCAAGCGGAAAAATGGTAGTGGCAAAAAACGTGGCACATCAAATCCGGAGAAGGCCAGGATGACATTGAACCAATTTAAGCGTTATCCCAACATTTCGATCAGGGATGTTGCGAAAAAGGCGAAAGTTTCAGTTTATTTTGTGCAGAAAACAATGAAACGTTCTGGATTACATGTGTACAAGGTCCAGAAGGCACCGAACCGGAGCGATAAACAGAACTCAGTGGCCAAAACTCGTGCAAGAAAACTGTACAGGGAGTGGCTAACAAAACCGTTTTCCATTGTGATGGACGATGAGACCTACATTAAAGCCGACACCAAACAAATGCCAGGACAGGAACACTACGCCACCTCTAAGTTGGTCGTTCCGGAGAGTGTACGGAAGAAGAAACTGTCGAAATTTGTCAAAAAATTCCTTGTCTGACAAGCGATCTGCGGATGTGGCAAAATGAGTCATCCCTTCATCACCTCTGGGACCGTCAACGGACAAATCTACAAGGACGAATGCCTCCAAAAACGACTTTTGCCCTTCTTGAGATCTCAAGATGGCCCGACACTGTTTTGGCCGGATTTGGCATCTTGCCACTATGCCCGGCCCATCTTAGACTGGTACAAATATAATAATGTAGTTTTTGTACCAGAATACGTCAACCCTCCAAACACTCCGGAACTTCGCCCAATTGAAAAATGTTGGGCAATCTTGAAGGCAAAGCTCGTTAAAACTCAAAAACTGATAGAAAATGAACTTGAACTAATGAAAGTGTGGTTAAAAGTAAGTAAGCACCATATCATTGCCCAAAATTTGATGAAAGGGGTCAGGGCAAAGGTGCGGGCATTTGGGTTGGGAGAAGAGGTTCAATAAACCAATGATGTTAAAACTTAACCATTTAGTAGTACCATATTTCCAGAAAGTTTGAAAAGAATCGGGCTCAAGGAAAATTTTTGGTGACCTATTTTGTGTGTCCAAATTTCATCGAATACAGTCTTTAAGTAACGAAAATATCCAAAAAATGTTTGAGTGACTACGACGGGAGATGAACCAACCCAGTGCTGAAAATCTCGGAAAAACATAGTGTGTATAGCCTATTGCCTATAGATAGTTTTAAGTGTTGGAATAATTATCGACTCACCCTTTAAATTGAACATGGCGGCTCAAATTGATTCATCCTAAACATAACATACTTACGTCCAGACATTTTTAATTGGATTCCTTGTATACCAAACAGATGCTTAGTCCTACATCAAAACGAGACTGGAGTTTATCACCATGGTCACAAAAAGCATCTTAGGCAACAGAACAAGCAATCGATGAAGAGGCAGACTGTGATGATGTTTTCTGGCGTCGAGGACAAAAGCTTCCCTGTCAAGTGTGTTTTCTTCAAGGATCACCGCTGCTTTCATTCTATTGTTATTAAACGCATTAATACGACAACAACACGTGTATTGAAACAGCGCCGGCTCGCTTGAGTTTTGATATGAAAGAGCTCGAATCCGTCTACCTGATACCTTTTTGAATTTATTTTTCCATAATGAGTACACAGCACTCTCCAAAGAGTAAGCTTCCAAGCTGCTCATAACCGAAATCGACCAATAACTTCCTGCTTTTCCGGGATTTCCACCCCTTCGCCAGCATAATCCTTATCTTAAATGTGTAAGCCTTTCATAATTTCCCCGACTTGGTTAAACCATACAACACTCTATCCTGGTTGCTAGCGCCAACCATCGTGCATCATAGATTAATTAGTTTTAAGAGCTTCATAATGGAATTTATGCATTATCGAATGTTTAAAAGGATTTAATGATGATTTTTAATGCCTCCGTGCATTATTTTCCCACCGCTTGAGGCGAAGCCACAGCGCCACCGTTTTTGCCATCGTCGAACCACAGTAAAGTTTTTTTTTTCACCCATAGCTGGACACCACACCTGACACTGGATTCTCTGAATATCTATTGAAATCTCCTATCCTGGTTCCATCGCCGACCGACCAGAGCAGGGTGTGAATCAGTTTTACGAACGCCATTCACCGGTTTTTGTTTTTGTTCCATGGAACCTCACCTGCTGTTGGGCCACACTTTATCTACCGTGTAGTCTACTTTAGTGCGGTTCATTCTGATGGATGCTGCCACCGGCCCCCACCGCACCGACACACACACACACACTGGCTTGCGTGGTAAAACTTGCACCGTTATTAAGTTCCATTTTTAGAAAATAAGATTTTCCATCAACATGGGAGCGATGGGAAATCACCATCGGCGTAGCGCACATTCGGAAAACCGGTTTAAACTGAATGCATTTCCGGTCGTGGCCACTCGCCATACGGTCGAGTGATATCGGCAGAGCACCCGTGTAGGTATTTGAAGTATTAGTTCTTTTTTTTTTATTACAAATACCAGGGATGATTTTTTCAAACGTTTATTAGGAGTAATCCTGTGTAATGGTTCGCCGACGATGAAAGAAAAAAATTTGTATGGACGGTTTTTTTAAGGATTAACAAGAAGGATTATGCTTATTTTTGAAGTGGAGAGAAGGAATTCAAACGATTGTTAGTACGTGCAATATTATTCCGCAAACAGTTTCGAAGGGTTCTAAATTTCCCTGATGACATAAATCTTCTGTCAAGACCGTTAAATCAACACAGTCATCAGATTTTAATGTACAACGCAACTGATTATATACAGTTGTGCTTCACGAGTACATGGCATCATTCACAGAAAATAATTATTACCAACCAACACAGCAAAAAAGTAATCCAGTATATATAAAAAATTCACCAAAGTACTCTCATACTGAGGTTGAATTTTACATTTTAAATCATGTACATAAACCAAGCATTGGAAAACATTCGAAAACGCATTCTTTATCAATCCAACATTTGCAACAATGTATGTTTGCATAGTACGTAGTAAGAGTTGAGTGAAGCGCTCTTCTTTTTCAACAAATAAAAATTCAAGTTCACATGAACCTTCAAATTATACACTAAAACATTATTTTCGTAAATAAGCCTTCACTCGTTTCTTAAACATAGATTTTTTACATAGCACAAATGTCTCGTATACTGTATGAAATATTCATATTGCTTTTTACCCGGTGAAATGCTATATTACAACTTTTTGGATTTCATGAAGACCAACCAATCACTGCTTCCTTTCTATCGTACTCATGCATGATGGTGTTGATGGTGTCGATAAAGTAGATCTGTCAGTGAGTCATGCACCCACCAGAGAAGCGTTTCTTTTTAATTTGTGACAAAATATTCGTGGCTCTTTGTATTGTTTTCGTAAAGAGCACGAGTGTTCTTTCTGTGTTAACAAACGCTTCGTGCTTTTGACAGTTCATGTGCCATTTATTACAAAGTAAGCTTGATAAGTCGAGCCGAATACCATCCAACATAAATCAACTATTCGTTCCAGCCATCCAAGTCATCCCGGTCCTGTGGTCAGAGCTCGGGGGAGGGTCTCCCGACCTGAAATTACAGGGAAGTATGTGTGTTTTCCTAATAATTCTGTTCCTGATGCATTCCTGATTTCCAATGAACAACCAAGTCGAATGGTATCTGATGTTGTCGATGTTCAACCTCTGACCTGCTGTTTAAATCTGGGACGCACAATATACCGCATTTTGGAAGTCCCTGGTCCCTCTAGCCCAGTCGTGCCGATTCCTGCCAGCGTTCAGCATATTCCTAGACATGTGGCTGGATGTGGTTCTGGGGACTTCCAGCTTCCTTCTACAGGCAAGTACTATCAATATATTGTGCATTCGCCGCCTGATACCGATCAAATTTTCAGAATTTTGGGTGACGTTAACCCTCGTGCTGAGCAGGCCGGTTGCTCGATTCCATGCCGTAAGCAGGACGTCGTGATCTATTACCAAAACGCCGGTGGAATGAATTCTGATGTCGAAGAGTACCGACTAGCTGTATCGGATCATAGCTACGACGTTATTGTCCTGTGTGAAACGTGGGTCGATTTCCGAACGCTTTCCAGTCAGGTTTTTGGTCCTGACTATGAGGTTTTTCGTTGCGATAGAAATTTCAATAACAGCCAGAAAAAATCTGGTGGAGGTGTTCTTGTTGCTGTCCGCAACGGATTGGAGGCGAGTGCCATTGAGAACGATTTATGGAGCTGTGGGGAGCAAGTTTGGACGGCTATCAATTTAGGTGATCGCACACTATTTCTTTGCGCCCTGTATATTGCGCTTGATCGAGTTCGGGATTATGATCTCAATGATACTCACTGCCGGTCTGTGTACTCAGTTATCGAGAGTGCGACTCCAGTTGATGAGATATTCGTTTTCGGCGACTTCAATATGTTTCGTGGAGGCCATCCCATAGCGGATTTCTATATCCAGATCCTGACGATTCTACTTTTCATGCTGGTGCTATTGATCTTCTAGACAACTATAGCGCAGCAATGGTTTCTCAAATCAACTATGTAGTAAACGAAAATAACCGCAGTCTAGACCTCTGCTTCGTTAGCACTCAAGACAAGGCTCCATCCATTTCCATGGCTCCTTGCCCATTAATTAAACCAGTTCCACACCACGCTCCTCTGATTGTCACTGTTGAAGACCAACTAGTTCGCGATTTTGACGACTTTCCTGCCGCGGTTTTTTACGACTTTCGTAAAGCTGACCACCGCAGCATTATAAATCTGTTATCAAACATAGATTGGGAGAACATTCTTGATCTTGAAGACGTTGAGGCAGCAGCACAAACTTTTTCACATGTCTTGGCATATGTCATTGATAGACACATCCCGAAAAAAAAACTCATCGCAATGTTTCTCACGTTCCCTGGCAAACGAGCAAACTACAACGATTAAAGTCAATCAAAAGAGCAGCTTTGAAAAGATTTACGAAGTATCGCACGCTCCCCCTGAAACTTCATTATATGCGGCTAAATCACATGTACCAACGAGTCAGTCACCATTGCTTTTTGCATTTTCATCGCGGCATTCAGCGCAAACTCAAACTGCACCCGAAGTCCTTCTGGAACTACGTGAACGAGCAACGTAGAGAGTCTGGGCTCCCATCGTCTATGGAATTCAATGGAGAAGTTGCTGCCACTCCTGAAGATATATGCCACCTGTTTTCCGACAAATTTTCCAGTGTATTCACAGATGGCAGCTATGAATGTTCCTGTAATCGGTCAAACGCTCGGTGCAATTGATGTCAACGTGGAAATGATATCCAGACCGTGACTTCACTCAAGTTGTCCTTCAACCCTGGACCTGATGGTGTTTCATTCGCGTTTTTGAAGACGTATATAACTAGCTTATTAGTTCCACTTCATTGTCTATTCTGCATGTCCCTCTCCAGCGGCATATTTCCATCCTGCTGAAAGTTTGCCCATATGTTTCCTGTCCATGAAAAGGGAAGCAAACGAGCCTTTGATAACCATCAAGATATTACATCGTTAAGTGCTGTATCGAAGCTTTTCGAGCTAGTTATTATGGAACCGTTGCTCTCTCATTGCAAGCAGTATTTGAGTGCTGATCAACATGGGTTTACATCTGATCGCTCTACAACCACTAATCTGCTGTACTTGACTTCGTACATTATCGAAAGCATGACTGATCGGGCTCAGACGGACGTTATATACACCGACCTATCTGCGGCATTCGACAAGTTGAATCATGCCATTGCGGTTGCTAAACTCGACAGGCTTGGTGTAAACGGTAATCTTCTGAGTTGGTTCCGCTCGTATATCACGGGTCGCCAACTAATGGTTGCCATATGAGATTGCAGATTAGCTAGCTTCTCCGCCACATCAGGTATACCTCAAGGAAGCCACCTGGGACCGTTGATTTTCATACTCTACTTCAGTGACGTGCATCTGGTTATCGAAGGTCCTCGCTTATCGTATGCAGATGACCTCAAAATCTATTTAAGAATCTGCTCGATTGACGACTGCCACATTCTTTAACGTCAGCTGAAGGCGTTCGCCAGTTGGTGCAATATGAACCGAATGGTAGTGAACCCTTCCAAGTGCTCCGCTATCACGTTTTCACGAAAAAAGCAACCGATTATGTTCAACTACGACCTGCTTGGTTCGTCAATCAAACTCGTCAATCATGTAAAAGACCTATGTGTGATCATAGATTCGCAGCTATCATTCAGGCAACACATCACATATATTGTTGACAAAGCGTCAAGAACCTTAGGGTTCATATTCAGGATAGCTAAGAACTTCTCCGACATCTACTGTCTGAAATCACTTTATTGTTCCCTGGTACGATCGTTACTCGAGTATTGTTCTGCTGTTTGGAACCCAAACTACAACAACGGTGCTGAGAGAATCGAATCAGTTCAGCGTCGCTTTCTCCGTTTTGCGCTTCGTATACTACCTTGGAATGATCCATTTCGCCTACCCAGCTACGAACAACGTTGTCAACTGATCAACCTAGAGCTGCTCCGTACTAGAAGAGACACATGCAGAGCCTTGATCGTCGCCGATATCCTGCAGGGTAAGGTAGATTACGAGGCTCTCTTAAGGCAAATCAACCTGTTTGCTCAACCTCGACCGCTTCGTAACAATCTCATGTTAATGCTGCCTCTGCATCAAACAAATTATGGAGTACACGGTGCGATTTCCGGACTACAGAGAGTGTTCAACAAAGTGGCATCTATCTTCGATTATTATATCCCACGAGATGCGCTTCGTCGAAGGTTTTCATCTTTTTTGCTGGCAGGAAAAACGGACTATGAGATCAAGACTTACTATTTATTATTAAATGTTTTTATGTTATGGCCATGATTAAATGTGTAACTGTAAATTTTAGATGTATGTATGACAATGTATTTTTAAATGATTATCATCATTGGGGCTACACCCAGCCTGTTGATGAAAATGACAATAAACAATAAACGATAAAAAATACAAATCAGTTCCGTTGCAGAAAACAACGCATAGATTCATTAAACTTACCTTCGATTTCGTAAAATCAACTAAAATTAAGTTTCAGTGTAGGTTTGCGTTTCGAAACAGCCCGATTCTTTTGCTGTCTTATCCTTTCGATTAGCTGTCATTCGTTTCGCAACACCAAACGTGTATCTGGAATCACAGCGCTGTTTGATGTTAGTTAACATTTTACAATCAAGCATCAAATTCGGTTTGAATATTTTACAGAAATAATAATTATTTAAGAATAGTTTTAAGGAAACATGCAATTTTCTGCGTTATCTCATGCACATAAATTGCTAGGTTGGCTATAAATTTAAGGGACTCTTCATGTATACTTAAACCGATATCAGGTATATTATATGAACGATTGCAAACAATTTCATTGTTTGCGCTAACTGTGGCTTGCAATTGAACAAGGGAAAAATTAACACGTTTTTTCATGTGTTGCTTCAAAGATCCGGAGATTGAGATTGAAAGAACGAGAACGGGAGAATATCCATAAGACGATCCATAGGGAGCTACCACACTGTCGGCCGTACACAAGGGAATCTTCAGGACCAACTCTATCTGGTCCACATTGAGAAGGGTTCCATCACGATGGTGGACTTGATGATACGCGGGCCCTCTTCAACATATATCGTTGACTGCGTCCGGTGTTGCCAGTATGGTGGCAACTGCCTTGCGTTCGGCCATGGAATCCGAAAGTGCCTCATGAAAGCGTGATGTGGCAACTATGCCAGGGCACACGCCACCAAGGAATGTGACCCGATGAACGAAGGTGCCCCACCAATGTTCAGTATCTGTGGTGCTAATCACGAGGGCAGGTCAAGCCTGCATCAAATGTGCAAGTTTTTCACCGATCCGTAAGCAGGTGTCAGCAAGTCTCGCCTCGCCACCTCCGAGTATCAAGGAGCACTTCTCCACGCTCAGGTACCAAATGGCAAACCTGTAGCCACTAAAATCAAACCACTGCCATACAAACCGCCCGTCAACTTCCTTTCAGCAACGATTCATATGCAATCCAGACCTCCATGCAACAGCCCGGCGAAGGACAGCTCTACAACTCGAATTTCGCCCAAAAACTGTTTTTTTGACGGTGGATTGTAGATGAAGAGCGTGTTAAGGTTAATAAACCACGAATTACATCAGTTGCTCGGTTAAATAAGTTAAGTACCCCTTAACGGCTAAACGAACTACGGAGAGCTCCATTCTTCAACGCCCGCCTCATCAGTAGGGCGGGAGTAGGCTCTGAACATGGTTCCCCATGAAGGGCCGATGATTACTAAACCCTCGCAAGGTCTCCCTGCTCGCATTAACAACCATGAGATAACAACAGCAACGTCAGGGGGGGGCAAGTGGCCGGCCGCTATGGGTTTCATACAGTTTACGAGTCGGCATTGGATATCGCTATAATTTCCGACCCATACCGCATCCCAGCCGGCAACGAAAATTAGGTTACGGACAGGTCCAATATGACGGCATTATGGACGTTGGGCAAGTACCCGGTTCAGAAGGTTGTGTCTACAATACAAGGCAGCATGCGGAAGGAGGTGCATTTACTCCATTTGCCCGCAGATGGAGGACGTCCTACTTTGACGTAGATACTTTTAAAGAGGCGCTTGGGAGGGAACGAAACTTACGCGAAACCCAGGAACCTTGCGGCGAACGACTCGTTATGACACTCACACGAGCGTGCGATGCGACCATGCCTAAGGTAGTCAAACCGAGGAATGGCAGATCGCCGGTGTATTGGTGGACGGAGTAGATTGCTGACCTCCGAAGAACATGGCTCCAGGCAAGACGGAGAATCCACAGAGCACGGTCAGACGCCGAGAGAATTGAGCGTAGAGGTGCGTCAGACGCCGCGAAGGGTGCACTAAAGAGGGAGAAAAAGGCCAGCAATCGAGCCTGCTTTGAGGGCCTGTGTCAGAAGGCCAATACGAATTCGTGGAGTGACGCCTACCGGGTGGTAATGGCCAAAACCAGAGGATCGGGGGCTCCAACCAAGCAATCACCAGAGCTCCTCCAGGTGATCGTTGACGGACTTTTTCCGAACCACAACCCGCGTCCATGGCCCCCCGCCCTCGTAGATATGTCTCATGACCAGCGTTTCAGTATCCCAGACCTTAACGCTGTCATAGCGACGGAAGGCTGGCCGGCTCATCCAAACACCCGTGACCTATGTGTCTGTTGGATACAGTGGGTAAGATGCTCGAGAGGGTAATCCTCAACAGATTGAAAACATACACGAAGGGTATATGCGGTCTGTCTAATAACCTGTTTGGCTTCTGTAAAGGGAAGTTGACGGTGGATTTCACTCTGTCCGTCACCAAGACGGCTGAGTGGCAATCCAGCGCAAGAGGCGAGCAGTGCAATACTTGACGTGAGAAATGCGTTCAATAGCGCCAGTTGGGTGGCTATCGCCGAGTCGCTCCAATGCTTTCAGGTTCCTGGGTACCTGTATAAGAGGGGGGAGTTACTTCCAGAATCGCGTACTGGTATACAACACAGAGGCAGGCCAGAAACGTGTCCAGATCACCGCAGGTGTCCCACAAGGTTCGATCCTGGAGACAGTGTTATGAAACACGATGAACGATGAGGTACTATGGCTTGAGCTCCCAAGTCGGGTTCGCGGACGACATCTCCCTGGAGATATGTGGTAAATCCATCGAAGAGGTCGACTTAACGGCCTCGCTCTCCATTGGCATTGTGGGGAGATGGATGAGTTTTAGGCAACTGGAGCTAGCCAACTATAATACTGAGGTCACAGTGGTGAATAATCAAAAATCGGAGCAACAATGGACGACCAGTGCAGGTAACTGCACAGTGGAATCGAAGAGATTCTTGAGGTATCTTGGGAACATGTTGCACAATAAGCTGTCCTTTGTCAGTCACGTCGATTACGCCTGCAAGAAAGCCTCTATGGCTATATCGGGATTATCCCGCATGCGTAGCTCGACGGTGCAAGGGAGCAAGCGTAAACTCCTGGCCAGTGTCGCCCTGTCCATACTTAGGTAGGGTGGGCTGGCATGGATCACCACCTTAAGTACCAAGAGCTACACTACTAAGCTAGAAAGTACGCGCAAGCTTATGTGCCTAAGAGTGGTTAGTGCATACTGAATGGTATCACGCGACGCGATCTGCGTCCTAGCGAGGATGATGCCAATAGGCATTGTCATAAATAAGGACGTAGAGTGCTTCGATCAACGTGGAACAAGAGGTATTCGCAGATATTGTCTGGTCACGGCTGTTTTAGACTATACCTGAATAAATATGGGCATGCACAGTCTTCCGCATGCAGGGAGTGGGTGAGAGTCGAGGAAACTGCGGAACATGTGTTCTTCGCATGCCCTCGCTTCAACGGCGCGAGATCCGGCATGATTGACGTAAGCGGTCACGACACGACTCCGAACAATTTGGTCCAGAGGATGTGCCAAGGCCGGGACATATGGGACGCGGTATGCGTAGCAGCCTCCCAGATCGTCCTCGATCTCCAACAAACATGGCGAAACGGCCAAACGCCAGTCACAGGGACCACCTAACAAAAAAAAATAAAAAATGAGGGACTACCTAACTACTAAAACCCTAAGTAGTTAGACATATTGGGTGCTGAACAAGCTAAAAGCCCCCCCCTCCCCCCATCGAAGTAATACCAAAAGGTGGTTCCGGGGATGGTCCAGGGCATAAGGACCGAGAAGTTGGCACCCCCATCCCCACACCCTGAGTTCTACAGGTGTTTGGTTGCAGATTTTCCATCCCTTCTAAAATAAAATAAAAACACAATTCTACTAATGTAAAAATGGGACCTGGCATCAAAAGCTCTCAATTAATAACTGTGGAAGTGCATTTAGAACTCTAAGTTGAGAGCAAACAATAAGCTTATTGCGAAAGCAATAAGCTTAAAAACGCTAAGAGAGAAAGAAGCAAGAAAGAATGCGAGCTACAAACCCTCCGCAGACTGTGATTGTGACAAACTGCAGCCGAGGAAACGCTGTTCTTGTCCTGACTTTACATATGTAAACCATTTCTTAGACAATCGGCTGAGTGTCGTAGTAGCAAAAGCGGTTTGGTTCCATTTTTGCACCAGACAGATCAATGTTGCTTGCTGAGCTTTTGAGAAACCATCTCACTAAAACATCACTTCTTCAATATTGAAGTTTAATTGAAAAGAAGTCTTCAACAAACTTGAAGTCGAAGATGAAGTGTGTGATTTTAAGTTAGTAGGATGAGTGTGCCAAAAGTTTTTTATGTATAGCCTGTCCACGTTAAATTTTGGACACTTTTCTTTCAGTGTAGATTTTGAATTATTCAACGATCCACTTTATTTTGTGGTACTACATGTTTACATTCTTGTTACATTCCGTAAAATGGCGTTGAATAAACTGGAAAAGCTTAAACACATTTTGTTAGGATGGCAGCCAAATCCAAATTTATCGGTATGCGATCTTGCCAAGAAACTAAAATTACCGAAAAGTACCGTGTTTGCAAGTCATTTGACCAGCGATTGACTGTGGATCGGAAGGTTGGAAGGGGAATAAATGGAAAAGTATGCTCCCGATAAATGGACAAGAAGGTGTTAGCCATTATTGAGAAAAATACCAATCTTTTTGTGCGAAATGTGGTTCGCAAGGTTCGCAAATCATACCTAAGGTCTGTATCCGCAATAATCCGGACACCTCAAAACATAAATTTTGCATTATATTTCCGTCGTAGTTGTTTATTTCAGATTCATGGTATGTGTTTTAACAATTTGTGAATACAAAACATAGTTATTCGGTATATGCATCAAATTTTCGAACTTTGCGCTTAACTCCGTCCATATAGACCCTTCAGAAAGCGTAGAAGCCGTCTTTGTCCAAATTTGCTGGAAGTGTTTGATGTCTTTGATTCTTTGCTTCATTCCAGAAAGCTTCCGCTTCATCAGAGCCCAATATCTCTCGATTGGTCAAAGCTTTGGGCAATTTGGTGGGTTTGAGGTTTTTGGTACAATGTTCACTTGATTTGCTTGGTACCACTCCATCACAGTTTAGTGGCATGGTGCCAAATCGGGCCAGAACAAAGGTTTTTCTTTGTGACTATTGATTAAGGGTAGCAATCGCTTCTGCAGACACTCTTTCTGATAGATCTCCTTGTTGATTGTGCCTGTTGTGACGAAAGATTTACTCTTTTTGCCACACGTGCAAATTGCTTGCCACACAAGGTATTTTTTGGGAAATTTCGATGCCTTCTTCGTTCTGAAATGCTCAGCTGTAGCATTTCTGGCCATAGCAGAATAAAAAGCCAGCCCTGGAAGCTGTTTCAAATCCTCCAGGACATAAGTTTCATCGTCCGTAACAACGCATGAAAACTTCGTCAAATATTCGCAGTACAAACGTCGAACTCGTGGTTTTGCTGCCTAGTTCTGTTTGTCATTGCGATTTGGAACTGTTTTTACTTTATACAAAATAAGTCCCAAACGTTGTTTTGATTTTTGGACAAAACCAGGCGACATCCCTATTTTACGAGCCACCGTTCGAATGGAGAGATTTGGGTTTTTCGTTAATATCCTTTTCACCTCTCGGTCCATGACAGTATCAGTGCGTCCAATGTTTTTATCGATTCTCGGTTTCCTCTCCACCGTCAAACGTTCCGAAAATGATTTGAGCACATCGGGAACAGTGGATTTAGGCAAATCCAATGTTTTTTCAAGGTCCCGTATTGACAAGTCAGGATTTGCCGTACGCCCGAAAAAAATTCGCTCGCGCACTTGTTTTTCTTTCGTCGCCATCTTGAATACTAAACATGACATGTAAACATCAATCATTGTCTTTTTCATCATAGACTCTCAGATATACCACAGTGAAATTTTGCATTCCTACGTGCAATATTTCAAAAGTTACAATGATTTGAAGGTGTCCGGATTAATGTGGATACAGACCTTATAAAAAAGTGAAGCAGATGCAAGAACTGAAGGCGTACAAGGTAGAGAAGGTGCCTAACAGTGATGACATGAAAAATTTCACTGCATAAATGTGCTAAGGAGTTTTACACCAATATTTTGCAAACTTTTTCTTGTATACTAATGGATAATGAAACATACGTACTCGAAGAGTTTAAGCAGCTTCCGGGTCTGGCTATTTATATCCCAATGCCAAGAAACGCCGTTGCCGAGCATTTCCGGACAAAGAAGGTGCCACATTCCCGAAGAACTGTTTGATTTTGCAGGCCATATGTTGTTGTGGTCGAAAATCAAAAAGCTTCGTCTCTACGGGTGCTATCAATAAGGATGTGTACGAGAAAGAATGTCTGCGAAAGCGGTTGCAACCATTTATCAGGCGCCACGAGTGTCCAGCTCTGTGTTGGCCTGATTTTGTCTCTTGTCACTATCCGAAATCCGTTCTGAAATGGTATAAGGTACAAGAGGTCAAATATTTACGTGTCAAAAACAGCCAATCCACCAAACTATCAAGAACTTCCCCCAAAAGAAAAGTACAGGGCTCTAGTTAAGCGGAAACTCTTCTAAACTAAAAAGACAGCAAATGGTACCGATGGTTTCAAAAGAATATAAAGAATCGTCACGACGAGTGTATCTGAGGATACCGTACGGATCCTGGAAGTTCGAGATTTTTACAGAAAGCAGGATTAACTGTTTCGTATGTGAATTTAACTCTGTTATTGTGAAATAAACAATCGGTGCTGGTGAACTATGTTTAATTTTATTTTTCTGCTATTATGTTGTTGTCCAAAATTGTACAAAAGGCTTCGACCAGCTATAAACAACCAATAAAGTTTTCAAATTGTATTTCATTAATTATTCAACCTTTAATCATCGCCTCTTCCCTTGTCGGTTCATCTCATGACTTTGGCGCTGGCGCATGAATGAATTGGTGTGTTTCAAATGTTGTTGGACGTTATAAACATTGATAAAAGACACCTTAAGTTTCTTCAACTATACCTAAAACCAGCACTGGTTTTGCCTTTCAAACATTCCATCAAATCCAGATCTTACCCTGTATAGTTGCTATCAAAAGTAAGCAAACTCTGATCGTTCCCCGGCTCCGATAAACATAATTTCCTCCGATTATTCTTGTCTTCGACCGATGATGCTCGGAATGATCCACATCCACGTGCTGACGAAAACATGCCAAAATTTGAAAACACCGTCGTCAAAAGCAGCAATCCGACCGGATGTGGATTTGCTTCCTATATGTTATCTCTCCCGGTTTACGAGCGTTGACTGGTGGCTGGGACGGAGGGGTTGCCAAGGGGTGCGCCTTTGTGCATACCGACAGAGAGACGCGAAATGGGAGGAGCTGGGAAATTTGTTGCTGCTTCCGTTTTATCAGTGAATTTCTTCGATTTTTTATTATATTTTCGTTCGTTCCACTCATAAAACGAGATAAAAGTATAGCAATAGTACAAGTCAATAAAGGAAAAATGTTTGACAATCAATTGGTGGAATTTGGCGCAAGGGGGATGAACGGTCCTAAGCAGAGCTTTGGTCGGTGCATGTGAGGACTTTCTGAAAAGAATGGGATCCGTTCTACGTCGGAACTAAATTTTATTTGTTTGCTTTCGCACACAGAGCCATCATCCTGTGAGCATGAAAGAAGGGAGGTGGGTAAATGTCAGATATAATGTGAACTGCTCTGATACCCGGAAAACTAGAAGAGATTTGCTAGCTGAAATATTTGCTTTCGATACTGTTCGAGGCGAAAGTATAGCATCAAAGCAAATCTTTGCTTTCGTCGACTTTCAATTTCCGCCAAGGGTAGCTACCAATCTTCCACTCACAGAACGGAGCCCAGAGCCCGTCAGACAAGTTGCAGAAAAATAGATTTTATAATAAAGTACAAAACTATCATTTCCGGAGACGTTCATGTGACAGGAAAAGTTCCTGACAGGTTACAAATTCGAGAAAATGTCACGTACCCTTCCGTTTGATCTACAAGTTGGAAGCAATCAGAAATGGATTTTACCTTGATCACGTGCGTTCATTGCCAGCTGGTCCTGTGTTCGGTAGGAAATAGATATTTCAAACAATGTTGCATCCATCTATTGTTGCCAAACATGACCTGCAGCGTGTAAGTCAAACACCACTGTACACATTATGCTCATCCTCCTTTTGGAGTTCCGTACCGTGACTTGTCCCAACGTCACCCAGCTCCTAATGTTGTGCTGTTACAGTAAAATGAAAAATATATCGTTTTCTGTAAAGAAATATACAAAGAGTTGCCAACGGAAATGTTGGAATGTGTAGTATTATCAACTGCAGAGCTGAAATCAAATCAATACGTGTCACTAACCGCACCGGTAATAGGGCATGTCACGGTACTTGCGGTGTGGAAAAATACTGCCACAGAGTGCCCGGAGATGGTCTTGTCAACAATATTTGAAGTACGTGGCGTTGCGAGCGAGACTGGGATTTCTTCCGGAATCAAAAGGGTAAACAGAAAATAATCTTCAAAAAATGTGTTTATCTTCACCGGTGTCCTGGAGCTGAATGACTGACTGGTAAAGGATTTATTGAGAAAATTAAATTGTTTGTTATCGTTAGTTCGAGGAAAATTTAATGCTTCGCTTCTTAAGCTCTGTAGCATTCAAAGATGGAATTGAATCACGAATCTTTAATGTCTCCGGAATGAAATGATTTACGAAAAAGGCACTGCAATTCAATACAATACATCAATATAACTATTTCTCTTCATTTCTTTTATCATAATTAGCCATGAAACTTGTGAGCTTGTATTTGATAAAAACAATTAACCACATTTTTTATCGACGTACACACCCTTAGCTTTGATGACGCACACAATCTCGGCATTCTTTCGACAAGTTTTTGCAACGTCTCAAGTATTGTTCCACGTGGACTGGAGACGGTTCCAGAAATCGGTTTGATTTTTTGGTCGAAGTTTTCTAATTTCTCGATCGAGTTCTTCCCAAAGCAAATCAATCTGGTTCAAATCGTTAGGTATTGGGCCCCCCCATCTAGTATAGTGGGGGGGGGTATAATTCAGTATTTTCAGCACTCCTTATTCTTTGTTCTTCCTTAAATATTTAACAATAAATGTTTTGAAGTGTGTTTGAGATCATTATCTTGTTGAAACTTTATCCAGGGACCAAGCAAACGAACATCAGAAGGAATAGCTAAAACCATAATAGAATAGATTATCCAATCAATTTCCAAGTTTCGAATAAAGCGCTTATCCTTATATTCCAGTAATCTAATCTAATCTAATATAATCCTCCTCAACGAGGTTGGTTTTTGAGAGCATCCTGGAAAATGACGACTTTTTGAAAACAAATTTGTTCTTGTCGCCCGCCAGGCCAACTGCGTAACATGTACCACAGAGAGGATTCCATGAAATAGAGCGATTCCAGAAAGAGTGTCTGAAATCGCTCTTTACTATTTCGAATCATGGGAAGGAAGAAATCGTGGACCTCCCATAGCAAACGCTTCCATATAGAGTAAAATAATATGACAAAATCGTTGGGAGCATAGATGCTAGAAAGATTAGTTTATGCTTCTTTTGCCTATGGGTGGACTTTTGGCATTTGAACCAAAAGTCTGGCAATAATTTGCCAAGGTTATAGCACCTTATCTCGCCCACTGAACAGTTGTCTCAGATACTATATGTCCGGTCCCTCATAGAATAGAAATCGAAATACATTGCAAACCCCTCTAGGAAACCATTAAGCAGCACCTCGATCGGGGTGGAGTGCCGGCTGATACCCATGAGGAATTTGTTCGGCTTGATGCCCCGGTGGATGAAATTTTTCGTGTGCAGGTATTCGAGACGACCAATGATTTGATCTAAAAGCAAAAGCACCATTTTGATCGTAAAATGCCATCTGCAATAGTAAACAAAATCTTCCAGCGACGGTCCTAGCAGGTTCATTACAAGTACATTGTAGTTTCGCTCTTGACCAAAGAACCGGGTGTAGAGGAATTCTGACGTCGCCTATCAGCACCTTTTAGAACTTGTACTTATACATCACCTGCGAGTGCCGTGGCGTAAGGCTTTCCATTTGGAGTGCCACCTCTTCGTCATTTGTAATATTGACGCCTTGGTAGGAACTGATCACTGACTTGCGCCGCTCATCACGTTCCCCAATACTTTCCACCTTTCCAATTTTGCCGCTGCTTCCGTAAGATAAAAAAAATCCACAATCACACTTTGCGAAAGGCGCCAAAGGTATTCTTACTGTTGGCAGTGATGTCCATATCCTCAGTGTTGTTGAGAGAGAATGTAATTTTTGCACACACTTTTCCTACCTCAACGAGAGTTCTTCTCTCTTGTTTAAATTCAACCACGTGTTTGCATGCTGATAGCGCATGTGAGTGGAAAACAATGGCTTTAATTCCCACTACACTCGATCGCTCTAGAGTGAGTAGAAGTGCTCTCAAATTCACAGAAGCAAATGCAGATAAATTCCCTGACGCGTGCGCCCCAGTGCGTTTTCAAAATGTCGCGTATTGAAAAGGAAGTGAAAATTAAGGTTCTGGACACATGGCTAAGTGACAAGGGTATTACTATGCGAAAATTGGCGAAGCGGTTTGGAATTCATCATGCGACTGTTAAAACCATCATTAACAAGTTTGGGGAACACTATCCTTTGGATGAGCTACCAGGAAGAGGCAGAAAACCCGGTTCTTGCAACCCGAAACTGGAGCAGAAAGTGGTATCTTTAATCATGAAGAACAAATCAATGTCAATACGTGATTTGGCCAAAAAAGCAGGAACGAGTGTCGGAATGATCCAGCATATCAAGAGGCAAAATCACCTGAAGACCTGCAAGAAGCAGAAAATATCGAAACAAAGTGCAGAACAGAAGAAGCGAGCAGCAACAAGGGCCCGGAAATTGTATTCGCGTCTTTTGCAGCGTCTGGATGCATGCGTTTTGATGGACGATGAGACCTATCTAAAGGAGGACTCAAAAACCCTTCCAGGTCCACAATACTTTACTGCCGTCGTTGGGAAGGATGTGAGCGATGCGGACAAGTCGAATCAAGTGGAGAAATTCGGTCGAAAGGTACTGGTATGGCAAGCAATATGTTCCTGTGGTTTGAAGTCAATCATTTTTTACACTACCGGAATTATAAATGCGGAAATCTATCGATCTGAGTGTCTCCAGAAGAGATTGTTGCCTTAATATAAGAAGCATAGTACACCTTCACTGTTTTGACCGGATTTAGCGTCGGTTCACTATGCCGAAACCACTCTCAATTGGCTTGCGGAAAAGGGTATAGATTTCGTTGAGAAAAATATCAATCCACCAAATTGCCCTCAGCTTCGACCTATCGAACGCTACTGGGCAATCGTGAAGAGGGTCTTCAAGAAGACTGGTAAGGCAGCTGGGAACATGCAGGAGTTCAAAAAAATTTGGGCTCAAGCGACCAAAAAATGCCATGCAACACTTGTCCAGAACTCGATGAAGAGCATTCGATCCAATGTTCGAAAATTCGTGAAGGAATACTTAAATTTCATCTTGTCTATATTATGTTCAAGTTTAACCTCGTACAATAAAAGAAATTTTTTTTGTATGAATAAAATATCAGTTTTCAACATAATTTGAAAGAAAGTTTGTGGATAGCTTATTTTCGATACACTCCTTACAGCAGTAATTGCAAATTCGCTTTGACGCTGCATAACAAAGGAAGAATGAAGAATGTTTCTTCCTAGCACAAGTGTACGCGGCAGTGATTGCAGGTGAGAGCACGTGGGCATGCATGAGAGCATATGAGAGCGGTCATTTAAAAGAGGGCGTACCGTGACCTACCCTAATTCCACGCAGTGCCTAACACCGCGCTCTCAACATAAAATAAGGAATATTTTGAGATTTTGTTTGACTATTTTACGAACGATTACCGCAAATGTTAGAGAATATAACCAACATCATTAAGGCATCACTATTTGGAGGTCTAGTCAAACATGCACGACTTTAAAAAAACAAAAATTCTTGTCATGAACTGGATTTTTTTTTGCTGAGGCTTAGCTGAGTGGTTATGAACGCGAAAAAAAATCTTAGTTTACTTTTTTCAATGAAAATCATGTAAAATGAAAGTGAAACGAATCGATTATGTTGCTGCAGGTATGGATAATCGATTTAACATAAAATTCACTGAATTATTTTAGCTATCGTGCATTTTTTTTATTAAAATCTTAACCACGGATTAAGGGCATCGTCAAATTTATGATTTCCTAATTCCGTGTTTGAGTTTCTGTTCCAGAATGAATCTGAAAGAACGAATTCAGTACACTGTGGATTGATTGCACAACGCTTATACCTTGTAAGGAGTGGAGCCAGCATCCGAGTTGCCTTTCGGATGTTGAATGTACCGGAAAACAAGATCTGCGATCAAATCAAAAACCGGTACACAAGTTCACATGGAGCTCCGACAGTTCTTAGTCTTGAGGGTGAGAATCGTTTTGTCAAATGAACTGTTGACATGGCCAAAGCGGGATTCCTTGTAAACACCAAACACCTTTGAGCTAATGTATCTCAGTACCTAAGACAGATGAAAATCAGGAACCCATTTAAAAATGGAGTCCTAGGAAGAGTGGAATGCCGGTTTTGGAAACGCCATCCAACCGTTTCGCCAAGGGTGCCAAGCAGTCTGCCTTAAAACAGAACCATCGCAACCGAGCAACAAGTGAGACAATGGTTTCAAAAAGTTTCTTCATTTATTCAATAAAGTCATTTCAAGAGACCAATGAAACTTCCAAAACAAACCTCGAATATTTATAATCTTTAATAAAAAAAACAGAAGTGAAGTGGATAGAGGGGGATTTTGAATTAATGTTCAATATTTACATATTTTTTTGATAAATATAGTTCTGGAAACTATGCTTTGACTATCGCTAGAATGATAAGCATTTTAATATGAAATTTAATACAATCTATAAAAAATCTATAGAAAAAAACATTACCATGGAATTAGGCTCTCTTGTGCGTGGTATATGGAACTCCATACTACAAGTTCGGGGAATTAGGCAAATTCATGTATTGAACTATTCATACATTTTTAATGTTTTAGTTTTACAAAGCAACATAAATTATATTTTTGCTTCTTAATGTACACCAGACACAATCGAATGACGTTTGAAGAAATACAAATTGTTGTGAATTCATTCTTTTATAACGGTTATCAACTTGCAGTGTCGCTAACCTCACGGTAATAAGGCAGGTCACACTAGTTCACTTGCCGTTCGACGGCTTTTCATGCAAAATTCGCTTTTAGCGATAAACGTCCAAAGCTCGGCACACCAACCTTTAATTTTGCAAAGTGACTCTCGGCCCCATGATTCAGCGTTAAAAATCTCGGTGAAAAACAAACTGGAAGGAAAGAAATCGTTTTGACAGAGCGGCCATTGCGTCATCTCCAGCTCACCAAGTTAGGTGCCCGAGGAACACTAGCTTGGGACCGTCCACCGACTTGTAATCTCCGCTCTATACCGTCGTATAACTGCTGACATCTGCCTTACCGACATGTTCATCGTGTACACGGCAAGGTGACTCTAATATCTCAGGTGGTGAGATATTTCAGCCATGTTTCAAAGCATACTAACGGGTGGCAACTAAAATTTTGGAATTTCTTTCTCAAGCTGTCAAAAAAAGACAAACATAGTTGAAGAAGATCTGATTTATTCAAATAAAAGATACATTGTCCATTGTTGAAAAAAAATTAGTGAACATTTGAAAACGGTCCGTAATCGGATGTTCGGCGAAGCTTCCGTTTGATGTCGGAACAGGAGCGTTGTACGGCCTCCATGTCAACTTTGCGAATGCATCTCTTGATTCTATCAATCAATATTTTTGTACACCAAGGAACTCAAAACCCCGAAGAAATCTTCGATTGGGCGACACTGAGGCAGATTTGTCGGGTTGTGGTTTTTGGGTACAAATGGGATCGAATGGGTATTCAGGAACGATTGTGTTTTTATGGCGTAATGCGATGACGCTTTATCCGGCCAAAACACGTATTGTCCATCAGCATGATGTTTTTGTAGAAACGGGATCAAAATTTTCTTCAAATATTCGTTCTGGTACACATCTTGATTGATTGCCAAACCAGAGGCTTGAACCATGGCTTAGAAATGCCTTTCTCGGAATTGGCAATGTACAGCATCACTTTCTGTTCAAACTTATGTTTAAACTTATATTTTATGTTCGGAGGTGTAGTAGAACTATCCGTTGAATAGTATCGATCGTTTCCGGGAATCTGCGTCTTCGAAAGAGGGAAGTAGCTTTCGTCGTCCAAAACAAAACTTTTTCCGGAATAATTTTTAATCAACCAACGGCATTGGGATTTCAGCGTTGAAATCTGTGCATCAGTATATTCCGGGGCTCGTGTCTTCTTTCGGCACTTTATTCCGACTCTTTTCAATGAACTTTTTTGCGGCATCCCGTTGGCTCAGTGAATCCTTGTTGTTGAAGGTACGAGAAAGAGAACGAAGTCCTTTTGCGTCCATAATTTTGGCTGGTCTTCCACTACCTTGCTTGCGGGCAGTTGTTGAGGATCTAAGGATATGGTAAACAGTCGAAGTCGCAACATTTTCGCTCTTAAAATGTTGTACCGTATACGTTTTGCCGAGATTTCTGTGCAGTTCGTAGAACTGTACAACGCGCTCGCGAAATACTTCTTGTTCCGACGGCATTTTGAGCAAAACTGAGCAAGCATAAACAAAACAGAAAATACTAGCAGAAAGAGGAGAGAAAGAGCTAACGCATACACACTCTTATTTCTCTCTGAGCTCGTTTGTTGTTGAGCATAGAGGCCTCGAAAAAATTCCAAAATTTTAATTGCCACCCGTTAGTACGATTCATATAAAATAAAATTAGGTCTGGCATAATGAAGTGGTCTCCTTTACACCTATGTAACAGTGCCTGTGATTGCAAACTCGCAGTTCCATTTTAAACCAAATAAGTAAAGGAGATGATTAGTTTCACACTGCCAGACTTGTGTTCCATGCCATTGAGATATGAAGTGTCAGGCTTCAGGGTTTGTTTACCAATATTTGTTAACCAATATTGAATATTCCTCACTCTTTCGCTTCACTGCTAAATCTTATTTGAAGCCCCGCTGCTACATCCGTCTTCCCTATCAACTGAAGAAAATAGACCACCTGAGATATTAGAGTTAACTTGGTACACGCTCAAAACACTCTCCCTTTCATTTCTATAACTCTTCCTTTTTTTCTCACTTTTATTGTTATATTCGTTACATGTACTTAACTTATTTAAAAATACGTTTACAAAAACACAATACACTGACTGTATCAGTAGAAAGATCGGATAGCTGGAAAAATTTAAATTAACACTTCATTTCATCAAGTATTGTCAAAATACAGAATAAAAAAATGAAACAGTTTTTCAAACCATCACTAGTAAACGCGAGCAAATTCCGTTAAATGCCACAATAGAAAGCTTATCCTATGACAGATAGGCCTACTGCGTCTGCGACTTACAGACTTCTTCAGTGTCGAGTGCTCGACTTGAAGAGAACACGGCAGTAGGTCTAGTATTTGCTTATACTAATATTTCAGTAAATATAACAACACAAAATGGTTCATACTATTCGAACCCACTCAAGTTTAAATAGCGAGATTCCCTCAGAACAGCTAAGAATTTTCCTGTAGAATCGAAATTTAATTTAAATCTTCTTTTGTGCCTCTGATTGGCTGGAGCCTACATTTACGGACAGAACGCATTACCCGTATTATTTTAATCATCGGATGATGCACAGAATGACAGAGAAAAAATAACCGTTCCCAATATAAATTAGTTTTACTTTTTTATTTCCCGCAACTCTCCATCTTCAACTTCGTTTATGCTCGACCGGGAAGTTTGTGCAACATGCCAATAAATAAGTGCGCTTCGCCTCATCACAGTCCAACTTGTTTATCCCATCGTGAGCGGTCGTTTCAAAGGAATTTTCCGAATTTTATCATTATACTTTTAATATAGTTGAGCACAAGTGTCCCCCCCTCCCCCTTCCAGCTTCTCTTTATCATCCACCGGGCAACCGTTGCGCCTTGCCGGTTTGTCAATCGGTGCTGCCTCGAGCGCCAAACCAGAACACCGTTCGAAGTGTATCGTTTGAATGATGACAACCATGCTCAATCTCTGATTCACTTGGCATGGTGAATTTAATATCTTCCGGTGAATTGCTTCCGCCCACACGGCTCCGTCGATTTGCCGCCCAGTCATTGAGTCGAGGCTGGTGGGGAGGTTTTACTTTTTTTTTCTCCCCGTCGGAAACATTCGACTTTCAGCAAAGCGCAGCACAAATTCTTATCCAGAAACCGAAATAAACCCAACGTTGCACATAAAAAGCGGGAAAACATCGAGTGTACATAAAATTCCGAATAAATAATTTCCAATTTTAATGTCTTCAGTGATTTTAATTTCTTTTTCATCTTTTCATTTTGACAGAGGCTGTGGATCGTGGGTTGGATGGATGGTGGGGAAAGGAGGAATGGAGGAATTTGTTTTGCTCATCGGCAATGGTAATCATTATATTTATTCGTTTTCCTGTTTATTTCAACTCGTCTGATTGTCAGCGGGGTGTCTCGGGTTGAAATTGGGATGAGCAATGCACACGCCCCAAACCCCCAAGAGCCTGTGTTGGTGCAGCTATAATCCCTGGTTTGTTTTGCATTTTCCGGAGCGTTGATGGTGGGAGATTATTTGCGCAGACTTTGACTATGAAAGAAGAGCTAGGTTGCCAGCCAGTGGCGTGGGCTCGATGCATATTCGCTGGTAATTGCGACGAGGAGGATTTCGCTGATGGACCTATTGATGAGTAAATCCTTCTTATTAATGGAAAATACTTGTTGTGCTGGGGGCAGCGTTGCTATGTGCTTAAAAGTTAAGCTCCTTCCATAAGCAGCTGTGTACGGTTATTAGCTGATCTGATTGTATTTATCGTTTCGATTGTTTTTCATTATGTTTTATAATCTCACAGGTTGGATTATCGCCAATTATGGACATCTTTGTAACTGACCTGCCAATAACTCTTGTGATTAGGCTGGTGGTATTATTGCTTGATATGACCAAAATTCGGTCAAACAAGAACAAGCGTATTGATTTTTTTAATATTTGTTATGTTTAATAAGCATAAAATAAAATAGAAAATCAAAAAGCAGCAAAATGTCCAGTTGACTGAATCCAAACTTCCAGGTTTAACTGCACAGTGGTGACAAATCTCATTGCCGTCACGTGACGGTGAAAAAACGAACTGCCATCTCATCTAGTCCACTAGCAATTAGCCAAGTAATAATGTGTAATCTCTTGACTGAAAATTGGTTTTTAAAGTTTTGCGATGAAGCTAAAAATAATATATGTATATAAATGCGCTAGTTATAGCGATGACACTGTCACGTGCTATCATGACGAAAATATTGATGTGATTCAGAAAAAAAATTCTATCATCGTTTTCTCGTCCGATGAGATCGTCAAACGCATTTTGGTAACAATCGTAGGTCGTTTTTCATTGAAAATTACATTTGCCAGCTCAAAGTCAAGTTCTGTACGTCCACTATGTTCGCCACAGATGACCAGTTTGTCATAAACTGCTTCGCGCTTCGAACAGTTATTTGAGTCTTCTCTAGGATCAACTTGGCGGTTGAAAATATTGCTTGATTTTGAGGAAATCTGGCCTTTTGGGAGCGTTGTTGACCTTGGGCACCATCTTGGATTGTTGCAAAACTGAGCAATCGTGTTGTTTTAGAAAAGGCAGACGACGTTTGTCTAGACTCTCGTTCACTTGAATTTTCTAAATGATTATCATGGATGCAATGAAAAAATTAAAATTTTCAAGATTCCAACCCCTCTAGATATTCCATAGACGTGTTCCATTTGCTTGTTTGTTTTATGTCCTAGAAAAATGCGCAATTTTACAGTAAATTTGATTCCTGTTTTGAAAAATAGCATGAAATTTCAATGTTAGCTGATTTTACAATAACAGAAAATCTTCAAACAACTACAACATATTTTTGAACGTCTTGCCTTTCTTTTACTTCGCTGTTAAAAAGGTTTTTCGGTGTCTTATTCAGTGTCATTTAATTTACTATTGTATCGTTCGTTGCGAAACTTCTCCTCCACTTTTCTCCTCTGCTATTTTTTTGTGAGTGTGTCAACAAGCGTTGCAATGTTCTGGGAGTTCCCGTAATGTGCCGAAGGTACCGATGTGTTGACAGCCCAAATTGTTATTTTATTCTGATCCTGGCAACCAGGGAATGCATATTGGCAAGGTTGCTGGTTTCAAATTTCTATACGCTCAACTGTCAAAAGTGTGCCTCAGTGTGCCACACATGTGGTATGGATTCGAAATCGAAGGGCCGCTATTAGGAAACATATTCGTCTAGTAAGAAAAACATCGTGGCTGGCACACTGTTCTAAGCGACTTACCCTTGGTAACGACGAATGCAGTAGACTCGAAGAAGGAAGATATCCCTAGGTGGAATTCAGTTGTTACTGCTTTGGCAGTCAAAGTTGATTTGAAGATTCCAGCCAGCTCAACTCCACGTTGGCTAAGAAATGGTCTAATTGATTCTGTCCGTGGCACCTCAAAGCGTCGCCGTACTTCGTCCAGCTTTGACAATAAACTAACAAAGGACGGTCTGCTATGGGTGTACTTATCAGCATTTCACCCCAGTATTACGAACGACGAAATTCCATCCTATGTCTCTGAGTGCCTGTGTTTGGAGACACATGAGAAACCACCGGTCACAAAATTGGTTCCCAAAGGAATAGATCCGTCAACGTTAAACTATGTTTCCTTGAAAGCCGATGTCAAGCAAAATAAAAGGGATGTAGCCCTTTCCTGCAATTCGTGGCTGTATAAGTTCTGCGAGATTGATTATTTCGGTTGAAGAAGGTTACCTAAATTGCCTGAAATGAATCGGAACAAACTGAACCTACAGATGCCGAAGTGATATTACCGAATAACAATAAACCTCGTCGCCGTTTATTCTCCAAACGAAATGAACCTCCGATGCCCATCACCTTTGCTGCAATCTTCCCAGAACGCACTGCCTATCGCATCATAGGAATCCCCAAAACACTCGACACAGTCGCGCCAGTTGTTTCCGGCCACCAAAGCCGTTCTTTTTCCTGCCATCAGAGTCGTTCTGGCCCTGTTGTTGAGTTCAGTGGACGGGTTTCCCAACCTCCTCGCTCAGGAAAGTATTGCTCGATTTGTAACAATTCGCGGCCTGATGAACTTTCGGGTTCCAGTGTTTCTTCTGCTTCTATCGTGGCTTTTGCGATAGTTTCGGCTGCGAAGGAGCCCTGTTAAGGCTCCACCAAACGGAAGCGTTTTTTTTTGCCGCCGCGGCAGCGAAATCGCGGTGGAAAAATCACCGCGGTGAGATTACATGGCAGCTTATGCGAGCGCACAAACCAACGCGATTAAAAAACGCATCGCGTCGGTTTGTGCGCTCCCATAAACCGCCATGTAATCTCACCGCGGCGATTTTTCCGCCGCAATTTCGCTGCGGCGCTGCAATTTGGTGGAACCTTTACAGAATTCTGCCCAGCCTGAACCAACCGAAATTCAACTCAACGGCTCAACGGAAACACTTCGACGAGTTAGTTATTGGACGACACTGTCCACCATGCTTAACTATAACAGTTCTATCTACCACAGACACATATTCCGTTTTTCGACAAGATCGGTCGCCTTCAAAAAGCAACAAAAGCACTGGAGGTGGTGTGTTGCTAGCAGTTCGTTCAAGTTATTGATCTCGTGCGATGTTTCCTTCTTCTAGCTCGACAGTTCAGCAATTATGAGTCGCAATTACCACTGTTGACGAAAAACTCTACCTATGCGTCGACTTCATCCATCCTAATTGGGAGAATGACGAAACACTAATAGAAACGAATCTTGATTCGCTCAGCAGGATAGTCTCGCAATTGGGAACAGAGACAGTTTCATCATTGTGGGAGTTTTTAACCCGACCGCGATCTCTAGCCAACGTAATTTTTATGGTTCCGTTTTTTCGAAAACCTCTCGTTCTTCGATTAACCTCTCGTCGCGAAAGTTGCTTGAAGCATAAAACATGTGCATTAAAAAAATTGACAGAAATTGCTGATTTTGCATGAGTTTACCTTTACACGCACATGCAGCATCAATCATAGTAACCCATGAGACAAAATTTGACAGCTACAAAGTTTTAAGACCGAGGGAAAAGTGGCTACAGGCTGGCCAAACAGTAAAAAAGTACCTGTTGAACATGAACATACATGTCAGGGAGCGAAAGTCGCGTCCACTGGTTTCGGAGCCGCAGGCAATGAGGCAGCGGCAGCGGCTGAATAAAATGCTCAACTCCATTATCCCGGCGAATCGCGACGTGGCGATTGTGATGGACGACGAGACCTATCTTACCCTGGATGGCAACGAATGGCAGGGCACTTCGTATTTTACTTCCCCCACGAAGGAAGTGAGCTCCAAGTTGAAGTTCATTTCACACACCAAGTTCCCTAAGAAGGTGCTTCTGTGGCTGACAATCGGCGAGAAGGGGATGTCAAGCAGCTCTTCTTTCACTCCGGACTGGCCGTGAACGGGGAAATTTATAGTACGAAATGCCTGCCGGAAATTGCGTCGTTTATCAATAAATACCATAAGGGCGAAGACACGATGTTCTGACCAGATCTGGCGTAGGCCCAGTACTCGAAGCGATCGTTGGAGGAGATTAAGCGGCTGAATATCGATGTGGTACCCAAGTAAGCGAACCCACCCAACGTCCCCCAGCTGCGTCCCATTGAGAATTTCCGGTCCAACCTGAAGCGTAAGATCTACTCCAACAATTTAGTCACGAAAACTGAGGAGGAATTGATAAATGAAACGAAGAAAGAACTCAAAAATATTCCTACACGCATGTTTTCGTCTGCCATGGCGAATGTTCCGGTTAACTGCCGGAAGGCCGCTTACAAGGTTGTAGAACTGTTTTGCAAGTAAGCTTAAATATTTACCTTCCATGGGAAATTTATCAAAGCAATTATCTGTCTTATACATTAATTGTTATGTTATATATTCTCCGTGCGAGGAGTAACGATTATGATGTAGAAGGAGATGTTCGCTCATCACCATGAGGCACCGAGAGTGAACAACAATGTTTTTGGCTAGAATTGAAAGATATGAAGAGAAAGTTTTTGATAGTTCCGCTAGTGTGCGGCAGGCTCGGAAACATAGCAGATGTTTTAGGAAAATTGAGCGAAAAGGGCATGTATACGGTGGTACTCGAAACAACGACATTTTTGCCTAACATCCCACTGCGGGGTAGGTTAAAGCACGGACTAAGTCCGCCACTTCAACAGGCAAAAATGTCCGGTTGGAAGACGCTCATGTACCACTGTGGCTTGTATAGTTATTCTAGCGATCTATTGTGTGCACTCTGTTTACTGATGCGCACATGGGAGAGGAACTCTCTCCTTTTTTTGGGTTTGTTTTCGATTCGCACCGACCGCTCAATTTTCATAAAAAACATCTGTTACATTTCCAATCCTGCCGCACACTAGCGGAACTATCGAAACTTTCTCTTCATATCTTTCATTCTAGCCAAAAACATTGTTGTTCACTCTTGGTGCCTCATGGTGATGAGCGAACATCTCCTTCTACATCATAATCGTTACTCCTCGCACGGAGAATATATAACATAACAATTAATGTATGTAAAACCATAAATGGTGGTAACCATTAATTATACTGGTGGGGACCAGTATCGCATCGCTTCACGGTGTTTCTCTCCGAGGTCTCTACGTTGGAGACGACGAGAAAAACTTTAGTGATCGTCAGTCGGTGCGAATCAAAAACAAACCCAAAAAAAGGAGAGAGTTCCTCTCCCATGTGCGCATCAGTAAACAGAGTGCACACAATAGATCGCTAGAATAACTATACAAGCCACAGTGGTACATGAGCGTCTTCCAACCGGACATTTTTGCCTGTTGAAGTGGCGGACTTAGTCCGTGCTTTAACCTACCCCGCAGTGGGATGTTAGGCAAAAATGTCGTTGTTTCGAGTACCACCGTATACATGCCCTTTTCGCTCAATTTTCATAAAAAACATCTGTTACATTTCCAATCCTGCCGCACACTAGCGGAACTATCGAAACTTTCTCTTCATATCTTTCATTCTAGCCAAAAACATTGTTGTTCACTCTTGGTGCCTCATGGTGATGAGCGAACATCTCCTTCTATATCTGTCTTATAATCACAATCCGAAACAAATCATTTTTTTTAAATTCAAACGATAGCACGGCTGGACTCAGACAGTTCAATGGAATTGTCAATGAAAACAATCGCACGCTGGATCTTTGCTTCGTTAGGAGGAATGCGAGGAATGTTTGGTTATGCAGGCTCCGACGCCTCTCGTTAAAATCTGTAGGCATCATTCTCCGGTGCTTTTAAAACCTTCAACCAGTTTCCTCCACTAAAATCTACTCACGAACCGACAAAACCTGCTTCGTCAAATGCTGATCTCAAGCATAAGATGGTGAAAAGGGCATCTTTTAGATGTTATAGCAAACATCGCACGGATTCCACGAGAACAAGTTATATGGAAGCAAATAATGATTACAAGCAACTCATTGATCACCTGTTCAACGGCTGAGAGAACCGTTTGGAACGCCCACTCAACGATCGACATATTCCTCGGAAACATCGTCCAGCTATTCAGTGGTGGCTGAAGTTTACTTTTCAGTAAACCAGCATCAGCTCTCCAGGCGGCACTACCATAACGCCAGATGGGAGAGGTTCCGATAGCACATCGATGACAGCATCAATTTTGAAGTGCACCTCGAGCCTGTTGTTGACATCGATCGGCAACTGCAGAGCAACGAACAGGCAATCTCCCAGGACCGGTAGCTACATATCTCAGTGATACATAGATTAGGTGAGCAACTCTGTACCCATTTATAGATTGTGCAAAGCCCTTTTGGGAGTTGACAAAAATCTGAACAAAAAAGAAAAGGTACATTCCACCATTGAACCCACTAAACAGCAATGGCCCGAAAAATCGCTTGATAACTCCTGCAGAAAAGGCTGCTGAGACAGTGCAACACTCTCACAATCTCGGACAAAACAACATCAATCTGCTCAAAACTGTTGTTAGTGAGCTTGCGAGCAACATCCATCTAAGTCCCACCGACTTCTCTGAGGAGTTGGAGATCTCAACTGGTGAACTGTTGACCTATATTAAAACCTTAGAGAACATGAAGGTCCTAGCTTTTGAAAATATCCTGGGCGAAAGCACCCAGCAAACACAAAATCGTATATGGTGGCGGATAAGAGTGAAAAGTGGAGGCGATATACGTACATGCGTCCATTTGACTTCATGTAAAATGTACGTATATCGCCTCCACTTTTCACTCTTATCCGCTATCATATACGATCCTGTGTTTGCTGGGCAATTGTGTTCCCAGTTCTACGGACATTTGGTGTGAATCCTCAATTAATTCCTGAGACTTAGCTACTTCAGCTCGTGTTGGAAGTCAGCAAAAGTCATCCCCATCCAGAAATCTGGAAAAGATCCTATCTCTCCCAAGATCTAAACACAAATCAGCCTTCTCTCTGGACAATCAAAGTTGTTTGAGAAAGCGATCTTCCATCATGGCACTTCTTGATATCAAGATGGTCCTGGATAACGTTTGGACTAATGGCCTGGTGCCTGCTCCGGAAGGGCAATTACGCCAAGTGTGTTGGTGCAGATACCCCCGTTTACCTCGCTGCAATGAAGTCTTCGAGTTGGCAGGAAACGCCGTCCGTGACAACAAGAAGACCGGAGTCAACCCGCATCACCTGCAACTGGCCATCATCAACGATGATAAACTGAAAAAAATTCTCTTCATTAAACAGGAAGGTGTCCTGCCAAACATCCTGGTCGTCTTGCTGCCCAAGAAGTTCAATCGCGAACACCCCCAACAACCCCAAGTAACAATTTCGGTTCTATTCCAGCCGTATAGCACTCCTCTCGGCTTTGTTGATGAAACTACATTCAAAACTGTTTTGTCCACCAACACCTCCTCTATGCATCTTTAAAGCCGAAATGTGAACAAAGTGGCCTCACTCCATAGACGGTTGTGAAAAAACAAATTAATAAAACCATTCTAAGACCATAAAGATTTAGAAAATGTTCTAGTAAAAGAAAAGATGTTATGACCACTTGAGAACCACCATATAAAACCTATTGGCTGCCATCCAAACCAGCATAGGGCCAAATGGTAACCGCTGTCAAACTTCACGGCGATATGGTGGTTGGTTTTTGTTGTTCTGCTTTGTTCGATTCTCTGCTCGTCTGATTCATTCAACAGTAAATAATGGCTAAGAAAAAAGTTCTAGTGTTTCGGGAAATAATGTTTGATGGTAAAAACCAAAATAAATTGTGTTTTTTATAGCTTATAATGCTCCAAATCATATGCGCATTTAATGTTATGGTGAAAACTGGCAAGATACGAGCCGAAAATAAATGCGCCTCGGAAATTTTGCGAGTTTACAACAACAAAAACAAAACTGAACGAAATATTTTCAATAAATTAATAATGAAACTCCTGAAAATTTATGGAATTCTGTAAGGTTATCTTAAAGAATACCAAAGTTGGTATTTAATCTACAGTTCAATTGTATGACACTATAAATTTGGTGTATTTATTTTTCACATCTTCAATTATTTCATACAATTCCAACTTGGCGATTGGAAGAAATCACGTGTTTGCCAAAAGCCAATTTATCTTACCAATGGCTACTATAAAACTGTCTGGTAATTTGTTAGCTTTCCTCAATGCCAATCAGCCGTTTAATGCATTAACTGGAAGCAAAAATGGTTCTAAAATGCTTTTTCTACTGACCTTAATAAGATTATATGAACGAGTCCTAAAACGACATTTCAAAACAGCATTTTATGAGTTTATAAAGTCAAAATAAAACCTCTGACAGGAGTTAAAGGCATTTCAAAAGTCAAGGTTTCAAGATCGTTGTAAAGAAGCCGTGTAGGTTCTTATAAACCTGATTAAAATTTAAAACCTGTTGGCAACCTCTTGCTGCCATAATAAAACTAAATTGATTTCTAGCTGCTTTCATAAAAACTTTAATAAAACTTAGTAAAGCTGGATGGCTATAGTTTGTTAAACCCTTATGTGTTCGACAGAAAAAAACACCTTTAAATGTTCGACAAGATCGAGATATCAAGTGCCCACCAAATTCAAATGATTGTAACTCTGGCTGTTATTGGCTTATTTCAAGTTTTTTGGATCCGTTAGATTCTTAAAATGATTCACCTCATGGATATTATCGGATATGTCCAAAATAATGAAAATCCGGGTTTCTGGGGCACTATTTAAGAATATCCATTGAATTTCTGAGAATGGATGTCACAATCTTTGGAATAATTACTAGAAAGTATTTCCTTCTATTGTGGATCATTTGCCGACTTGCATGGAACGGCCACAGGTTCCCGTGGAGCATTGAGTGAACATGATTAGAAGAAAACCCTTGCAATATGGGTTTCAAAATCTATGAAAGGCTATGAAACGTTCTGTGGCCATCTGCTGACTTGTTTCGAAACGATCATCTCGGAACAGGTTTCTGTGGGGCCTAGAGTGGTCATGAACAAAACTAATCACAAAACTATGAGAAATGTTTCACACAAGAAAGTTCATGAATTTTGGCACTCACATTGCCACGGTTTCTCTGTAAATATGTTAATGGCCACTCGAGACCAAACGGGAACTTGTTCTGGAATGTAACGGGAACCTGTTTCGGAATAACCGGTCTGGGGACAAATCATCAGATGGCCACACAACATTAAAAAATATCCTACTGCACTATGGTCCGAATGGACAAATTTCCGACAAAATCGATAACTCGAAAACCATTAAGTTTAGACAGATGGTTGCTTCGGAAGATTTGATTTTTCAAATAAGATCTATCTTTTGGATTGGGTTGTGACTAGGTGGTCCTTTTATGTTCATAATAAAAATTTCAACTTTTTATTCTTAGGGGTTAGAGGATTTTTCGCTTCAACAGAATTGTAGATATTTCAATTTAATGAAACTTTGGTGAAAAAATTTTAATACTTTCTCATCTACGTATCGTTTAATAACAGTTTTTCTAACTTTCCTTAGGGTGGGACTTGAAAAACAGTTTTTTGCTGTAACTTTTTATTTCAACTTGAATTTGAAAACTTTGCATATGCTTTTAGGTATTAAAAGACGCACGTTTTGAAGGTACAAGATAGTTGCTATTTATTGTATTAGTAAACTTAATGGTTTTCGAGTTATCGATTTTTGTCGTGAAATTTGTCCATTCGGACCATAGTGTACTGGAGAAATTTCATGCGAGGGTTTCCTTCTAGGTATATTCAAGGCCACTCAAGGCTCCACGGAAACTTGTTACTGGCTGTTCCAGGGACAATTGAGAAGACATTGCTTTTAGGAATTCTTCCAAAGATTGTGACACCCAGTCCCGGAAATTCAATTGATGTTCCCAAATACTGTCCCTGAACCGGACCACAGCCCCAGATATCAGATGGATTCGAATGGACTATTCCGATAGTGTCTATGAGGCGAATAAGTGTTTGAATCTTACCAATAGAATTGAAATCGGTCAGTAATTGCCTGAGTTACAATCATTTGAATTTGGTGGGTTCCCGAGTACCCTGTCGATTACTTAAGGCGTAAAAAAGTCTCCCTTTTTGCCTCCCCCCCTTGCTACTATATAAAATGTTTTTATGCAAAAAGTTGCCTTCTAACTATTGCTAAGATGTTACAGAATGACAGCTTCCTGTTTTAAAATAAACTTTGAAATTTCGTTACGTTAAACCAGAAAAGGTACCCGGATATACTGACGAACACATGAGCGTAAATTTTAGTTTGGAAAAAATTATATATATATTATGTTTTGTACTGCATAACCCAATATGTTTTTAAGCTTTTATTTCTTATTTATGCAGGTTATATGAAACAAATTAAATTATTTGTTGTGAATAAATTTAAAAATCTCCCTCAGTTTCCCTTACAGTCTGCAGTTCGGTTTGAAGCGTTGCTTCTTTTACTTGAATGTTTTTTTTATAAGTGAAAAGCAAATTTCAAATTCAAAATGGAGGCATGATTTTAGATTTGTGTTAAATATTCAGCACCTGGAATAATAACTATTTTAAAATCAACATTAATTGCGAGTGATATGATCTTGGATCTGCCGTATTCGACCAACAATAACCGGCCAACAAAAAGCAGATCCTCGTA
Source organism: Aedes japonicus (assembly GCA_034211315.2). NCBI lineage: Eukaryota > Metazoa > Arthropoda > Insecta > Diptera > Culicidae > Aedes > Aedes japonicus. The sequence goes on from JASCZW010005340.1 coordinate 445,461, forward strand.
CAAGAAACATAAACATTCAAATCAAACTTTGACGTAATTTTAATTGTTGCTTTCCGCAAAATATGAATCAGAATCATAACTTTAAAACAAAAATGTATAATGTTTAAAATGTTCTTTTCTTAATGCCTTATTTGTGATTAAAAGTGGTAAACGTTACGTTCATTGACTACAATAAATAAATAAATAAATAAAATTTCCTTCTCCTACTTGGTTTTTATACACCCTGCCGGGCCCGGATGCTCCCCGGAAGTGTTCTCTGAAGCATTCCCACGGCTTCTTATTAAGGGCTTTCCTTGCCAATTCAAAGAATCCATTCCATTTATTAGATATGGCCAAACTCTTGTAAAAAGCACCCAGTCGCTCTTTGTTTTTATCAGAACCAATATTAAACTACGTGTTCAAAAAACCCCATAATCATCCATAATTGACTACTCAACCATTCATTCAACCCTCTTCTAGCATAGATTCAGGGAAGTAACAGATATCGTAAAAGGCTTCACCCTATCTGTAAACTGTTGTAAAAAATGCGATTACCGCTGAAACCTACACGGAAGCAAACCGTTCAGCATTTAAAGGCAGCATCCATCGAAATTTGGCGATTCAAGTTTGATGCCATCAATGAGTGAATGCTACATGTCGAATGTAATTTTAAACATTAAAATCCTTTGTGAGTTCAATTTACAAAACAACAAAGAAAATAATTGTGTTCAAAATTAATGATCACAGAAACCATTAATTCCAACCCGAATCTTTATTGAGCGAACATCGATATCATGCACGAAGTCAAAAATTACATTCCACGCATACATCCATAATCCGGTGCTTTAACATAAGAGTAGAAAAACAAAACTTCATGAACGCATGAACACAGACGAGGAAAACTGTTGCATCCGGCGTGAAGCCTTAGCGGAAAATATCGGAAAAGATAAACACATCAACTTCTCGGGACGGGCGACGATAGGAGGCTATGGGAAAACGTCTCGCTCTCAATGAATCACCCTGGATTCCGTGGTTAGCAACAGGTTGCCAGGACGAACGAGGGGAAGCTAGCAACAGGCATAGCAACGGATTCGGCGGGGAGAAACTACGCCATGATGGGAGAAAGCGCACGGTGCTATTATCTTATCCATTGAACTCTTGATTGGTTCTTCCATTGAAGATGATGATTGTTTCGTTATTAATTATTCACAAACTAAACGTTCACTCTATTTTGTTATATTTGTTAGAATTCCTGCACAATTCTAAAAATACAATAATTAAATGTTCGAAGAATCGATGAAATCAGTTCATCGATAACAAAGTCACAAACCTTGAATATTATGGCCAAAGCTCAGAATACATGTGTAATGAAAAAGAACGTTGAATTCTATCAGAACACAAAATTCTACATTCACCACTGCGGTATAAAAGAAAGCTTCAGATGTAGAAGTAGAAGCTAAGGATAAAATTTTATAGCAACGAAGCTTTTCCTGGTCCCACAATGTGCAACTGCTGCATCAAGGACATGCGCAGAACAAATAATTATCCTTGTTGGGTATTTTCAATACTGCAAGCAATGTAGCAAAGAAACGTTGATATGGAATTGGAGGCTTTTTCCACAAGGTGGCGCTTCACTCAGTGCAAAGAAAGTAACGCAACTCTTGTACTTAGTTTAGACACTAGCTGGGAACTGGAATATGATAGGTAGGAATATTTTATGCCATCTAGAGATTTCGAGGATACTCTCGAACTTGTATTTCTTTCGAACGACTCTCACGATCCTTTCACATTTACTTGAAATAATTACAGAACTACAAAATATACGCGTTGGATCGTGAAACGGTTATATTTTTTAAATAGAGTTACGGGATGTATCTCCTTAATTCGGCCTATGTTCAGCAAAAATCGACAAATTCAACATGTTAATCCATTCAATCTGAAACATTTAAGACTTTCTACACTTGAGTGAGACTTTTGCTGTCCTTAATTTTTTTCTTCGCGATCTTCAACTGACCAAAGTATGGCTAAGTCGAATTAATATGCATAGTAATGTATCGTTAATGTAAAATAAATAGTTACATGTTATATATGTGAGCTATTTTCAATAGATTACAGCTCCAATATAAAACTTTCGAGAATCCCTCGCAAGTGTTATATCAATTAGTGCACATCAAAACACAACAGTGCTGGTTAGTATACTCTACAAATAACAGAATGAAAACCGTTATGGTGATTTGAATATGAATGAAAGAAAAAGTAATCAAAGAGGGTCTCTCAATGTTTGATTCCCCCTAATGAAATAAAGATTGATATAGATATATTAACTGTTCCCATAGGAACATGAACAATGATTTCGCAAGAATTTTGTAAACTCAATTTTAGGGCAACAGTGTTTCACATGTTCCCAACATTGGTCTTATGCATTGATTATTTAGTAAAAGTGTGTATTTCTGAAAAAACTAAATGAAAATGTATAAGTCTGTTGCGTATTTTAAGAAGGTTTATCCAAACCAAAACCTAAGTGAAAAAAAAAATCAATCAGGGATTCGAATGTTTGGAAACAGAATGACCGATCGATCTTATGTGAAAATTATTAGGGTGCATTAAAGAAAATTCCTCGGGTCTTCCTTTAGCTCTGTAGGTAAAGGCGCGGCTTCAAAGAAACACCATGCTGTAGGAGGCTGGGTTCGATTCCCGGTCTGGTCTAGGAATTTTTCGTTAAGGACAATTTTTCGACTCCCTGGGCATATAGGGTATGATTGTACTTGCCACACTATCATACTATTGCAAAAATGGTACCTTACATCAAAAGCTGTTAATTAATAACTTTAAATGTACATTTAGAACACTAAGTTGAGAGTAAGCAATTCGCTAATAGCTGAAGCAATAAGGAAATTTTTGTTAAAAAAAAAGAGTTATGAGTAAAGAGTAAGTTCTAAATGGAGTGCCTACAGATATAATAAAAGAAATAATAAGTTTTAACGTGAAATCTAATTGATGAGACCACGAATAGACTCAATATGGTGATCATACACCGACAAAATATGCATATATGTCAAATGTTCTCGTCATTAGAAATTTAGTTTTTTAACTTCTCATGGTTCAGAAAAGCATCGGTCTAATCATGCTTATCTGAGCCAACGCTTTACTAGATGAACTTTATTTTTAGCTAGAGTAACTGTTTCGAACGGCGCGAGACCAGCACCCCGCTTCGAAAGGGTCACCCGATCACAAAGCAAGCGTTTGTAGATGACGGCTGCCAAACGTGCATGTATTGTGCCGAACGTCATTCAAATGTATTGAATTAGTTTCCTACCTAGATACATGAAAACAACACAAGTTAAAATTTGACATTAAAGGGCGAACACGAAATTATTGCGACACATTCAACAGGGCATAACTTTTTTATCATTGGGTAAAAGTCAACCAAATTTTGCACACTTTCTCATTGATGTGCATTGTTTACATGCTGTCAAACTCGAAGTCGTGTTTTTCGATTCAACGAAAATGGAGGTGAACCAACGCGAGTCGAGAGAACAAATTCTTTCCAAACACCTGGAATTTCCTGACCTGTCGCACCGGCAGTTGGAAAAATGCTGAACATTCACCATTCAACCGTCTCCAGAGTGTTGAAGCGGTTCCAGGAGCGGTTGATGTTGGACCACGGCAAAGGAGCTGGAAGAAAACCGGGACCGGAGAACAAAAAGACGGAGGGAAAGGTGAAGCGGATGATTAAAGCAAATCCCAACGTCTCAAGCCGTGATTTGGCTAAAAAGATCGGCATGTCGCAGAGCTACGTCCAGAGTGCAAAGAAGAGAGCTGGACTACATACATACAAGGTACAGAACTTCCCAAACCGCGATGAGCGGCAACAATCGACGGCTAAAACTCGGGCACGGAAGCTCTACGAGAAGATGCTGACAAAATATGGCTGCTGTGTGATGGACGACGAAACGTATATAAAAGCCGATCTTAAGCAAATTCCGGGGTTGGAGTTTTTCACCGGCAAGAGCAAGTTCTATGTCGACGATAAATTTTAGAAGAAGAAATCTGCCATCTGCTCTTGCGGACTGAGGAGTAAGCCTTTCGTGACAAAGGGCACAGTAAATGGCGAGATCTACAAATCTGAGTGCCTCTAGAAGCGCCTTTTGCCGTTCTTGCAGCAACACGACGAAGCTCCACTATTTTGGCCAGATTTGGCATCATGCCACTATTCTAAAAGTGTCCTGGAGTGGTATGAGGCCAACTCTGTCCATTTTGTTCCAAAGGACATGAATCCGCCAAACTGTCCGGAGCTGCGCCCGGTGGAGCAGTACTGGACAGTGATGAAGCGGGAACTTCGGAAGAGCAAGAAGACAGTCAAAGACGAGAACATGTTAAGAAAATGGAAAAAAAACTGAGAAACTGGTATCGGATGACACTGTAAAGACTTTGATGGAGGGCACCAAGCGAAAATGCGTTCAATTTTACACTCAAGGCTCCATCGATTAATTTTTCTTTTGATTTTTGAAGTAAATATATGTATAAAACTACCCTAAAATTTTGGTTTGATTCTAAACATTATAAGAAAATTGACATGACATTTCCGGTGTCGCAATAATTTCGTGTTCGCCCTTTTAATGATTATATAATTTCGTAAAATCTATCTAGTTAATTACCTAGGCTACGTTTCCCCCTTTATTATCAAAATTTTCTGCCCTGGGCTGGTACATCTCCCGTCGTAGTCACGCAAATACCTTTTGGGTACTTTCGTAACTTGTTCGGGGGTTAGATGCGTACTCGTGACTTTGGCGTGAGAGGTATGGATGTTACCCACTACGCCGGGGTTGAAACGTTTCGTTCAAGTCATACTCAACAAATCAAAAACCCTAACTAAAAATTGGTGACGCATATTCAAACTCTTTTAACAATATACCCGGAGTGCCACAAGGGAGCAATTTAAGGTCACTGTTGTTCTGAATATTAACACCAAAAAGTTCAAAAGGTGTCAAAGAATGTGCAATGCAAATTTTGCAGTTTTTGTAATTATATCTTGAAAAAAAAAACAACATGATTACGAAAAGGCATTTTTACCCATTTTTTTTTTAAATGAGCCATCATCGGTCTCCAACCTCAAACTCATCAACTAATAACTACACCACCGTTAGTATACATCGATTTTTTCGGAGCATATTAATGAGTTGCAGTTTTGCCCTGATCCAATTTTGCATTTGTTCTCCATGTTACGATCCATAGCCGAAAATTAAACAAAATTATACGAAATCGAAAAACAGTTTTGCTTTTCATTTGGTACGTTAACGAAGTTGAAGCGATTCTTCCAATTGTCGGACGTAGAATGAGCACATTAAAAAAAACTGCTCCAAAGCTAATGACCTCAGTCAGTACAACATTAGAAGCAATGCTTTGAATGTGTGTTTTGAGCTCAACTGAATAATGATAAATAAAATAATATTTTTCTAAGAAAAATCTTGGTAAGTGTGAACTTTTTAAGTGGGATACCTATAACTATAAAATGAGAAGAAAGACAAGTAATTTCCATTTAATTCCAATTACCTTTATTGCTTATCTTGGCAGAAACGTGTATTCCGTCTACAATGGGCAGACTTCTTCAGCGTCGTGTACTAATACTTGACTGAAAGCAAACCTTCGCCACCTGCCGTATAGAACAGCATCAAACGACAACTCAACAAACTGGACCCGAAGGCTTTGGAGTGCTATTCTCTGCACCTAAAGTTAGCCAAGGAGTATTCCGGGAACCCCAGGAGCTTTTACCCCAAGCCAAGGTAGCAGAGTAATGCGAATCGAATAGGAAACGATCGGCCCTCGATAGGAAACTCAACAGGCTGAGAATAGAATCCCAACAGACACGGACCACGCCTCAAACCATGGAGCAGGCTACACTTATACCCATCATCACCACAATATCGGTGGTCTCCTCCATTGAAGGACTGGTTGCCAACCGATCGACGACCACGTTCACGGAAGACAACTGACTCACCTCAACACGGGGCTAGGATACGCAGTTACAACCAAGCCCGACGTAGAGCAGATCATCATGGACGTGGAGGCAGTAATTACACACACACTTCCGACATCTTTACAAAACACAGCTAGGACTATCACTTCAAACATTATTAACGACGCAACAGAGTTGTCATCATGAATAAGGAGGACTACGGCAGGCAGATGGCTTCAAAGATCAATAAAATACCGTACAAGCAGATTCTTGTAGACCTCCTACCAAACATGGTGAAATACGTGGATAAAACACTAAAGTAGTGTAAATCAGTCAGAGGATGCAGCAATTCATCTTCGCGAACCAAACCCCATCCTTTGCAGAATTAAGGGTCACCCTAAAGTCCACAAACCCACAAACGAAATGATGTATTTTGTTTCATCTGTAGGATCTCCAGCCCATAAGCTAGCAAAATTGCTATTAAATGAATTTCAAGGCATCTCCGAGTAATTCTGAACAAGCTCAGTTCGCAACTCTCAGGAATTTGTAAAGCATCTACCGTCATCAGGTAATATAAACGATAATGAAGTAATGCTATCGTTCGACGTCACGGCCCTTTTTTCTAGCGTACCGATGAAGGACGTCATTAAACTTCTAGAAGACTTGTTTTTGACACAATGATACAGCATCGTATCATGGTGGTGAACTGTTCATGGCGAATCTAGAAACAATCCTAAAAGAGAAAGGATTGCTTAGGGAATGTCCATTAATTACGTCACGCAATAGGGGGGGGGGAGGTGGGTTTTGAGAAAACATGACGATTCATACAAAAAAAAATTGAAGGTTCATACAAAAAACGTGACAGGGGGGGGGGGGGGGTTTGTATGAAAAGTTAATTTTTGCGTGACGTAATTAATGGACGTTCCCTTACAACTCGTAGGTGGAGATACGCCGACGAAATCTTCACCGTAGTGAACCAAAAGGATCTCCGCTTATCTCTTCAAGATATCAAAAATCTCCACAAAGACATTAAGTTCACTTATGACATAGAATAGGATGGGAAACTTGCATTTCTCGACCATGGTCCTTGGATATAGCGATTCATTCGTGCCTTGACCTACCCCGCATTGGGAATGTACGGCAAAAGGAATACGTCCATGGTTAAAGTACCGATATATCCAAGCCTTTCGCTCATTTTTCAATACTTCTATTCAATTTTCAACCTTCCTGGCTGAACTGACTGTCAACTCTTGGGGCCTCACGATGATGAGTGAACATCTCCTTCTACATCATAATCATTACTCCACATACAGGGAATACGTTTGCACCAATCGATTGGGACATGTTCTACACTTTGATTCCAATATTTAGAACTATTGATTTTCAAAATTCAACTATTAAAATTAACGCAAACATAAGGTGATGTCTTATAATGCCGATATTTCAGTGTAAATTTACTGAATTCACAGTACTTTCCTATCACAAACTTCAAATTGAAGTAAGAAACGTCTCATATGAACTCTCCACAAACAGCAAGGCTGGCGAGGTACAGCCATGGACCGACTACAATGGAGACAACTTCTGTGTACAGCAGAGGCCATGCCGGCCTTGGTCTGATTGGTAATGTAAGTAACGTCTCATATGCAGCAGTGAACGATATTTAACGGGGCCACCTTCAGATTTGCTTCACAATATTCCAGTTCGAGCAAGCGGCACATACGGTCGATTCACTCTCTCGATACGATTTTTTTCCCTGTTTTTCGCCTTCGTACGATTTCTCGAGATAGCGCATCCGGCTCGTGAACTATCGCTAGCGCTTGCTCATTTATTAGTGGTGGCAAGCCAGAAGGAAGCGATAGAAAGTTGCGCAAGCTTTCTCGCTAGACCTATTGCCGTGGCAATGGGTCGAATAAATCAACACGTGGTGACATCCGCACAAACGGTATCAGCTCCTGAAGCCATACCGATACCGGGCAGCTACAAGCGACTGAGGTATGACGACACCGGTCCATCGGACCACAACGTCTGACTACTAGTGAGCTATCAGTTTGCTGCGCTTCCGGTACAGGAGATGCCAAAACAGGTGAAGATCCTGCCTCTATTCACCACGTCAAAGACGCTGCACTTAGGACCGTGCGTGCAGCGATTACAGTTAATCCGCTATACAAGCTGTGCAGTACGGGCACAAGAATAATGCCCTCAACGGAAAATGGCTACCGTGCTGTTGGAGCTAACCTAGTCGCAAAATTTAACAGGCACGATGCACCCGGAAGCAAGCCGCTGAAGATGATTCTGCGTGCCCTTCCGGAATTTACTTACCAGGAAATAACCGATGAGCTGCAAGCGGCCGCTCTAAAACCAGTCAGACGACAGCAACAGAGAAATAATCGGGGCCAACTCTATCTGGTCCAACTGGAGAAGAGTTCCATCACGATGGTGGAACTAATGAAAACACACGCCATCTTCAATGTTATTGTCGAGTGGGAACGGTATCGCCCGAGGCAACACTACGTGACGCAATGTGGCAATTGCCTAGTTTTCGGCCAAGGAATCCGAAACTACCACATGAAACCACGGTTTAGCAAATGTGCCGGAGCACACACGACTAAGGATTGTGCACCAATGGACGAAGGTGCCCCTCCAAAGTAAGCCAACTGTGGCGCAAATCACGAAGGTAGTAACCTGTCCCAAACGTCCTCAGTTTCTGATGATTCGCAAGCAGGCGTCCTTCAAGTCCCGACCTGAGCAACGTCGACCTCCCATTCGGATGGACGAGGAAAATTTCCCAACGCTCCGGTACTAAGTGCCAAATCTACCACCGTCAGCAACGAGTTAACTACCATTGCGCAAGATGGGAGAGGTTCCGACAACACATTGACGACAACATTGATTTCGACATGCAACTTGAGATTGATCGGTTGATGACATCGAACGGCAGCTGCAGAGCATTGAGCCCGGTGAACAGCTCTGTACCCATTGATAGAACCACTAAAGATTTGATACAATTATTACGGCCAGAATGGTAGACCTCATAAATAACAATTTTGCCGACAAGATCCGTTCATCCCAGATTGTGTAAAGCCGTTTTGGAAGTTGTCAACCTAAACCAAGGCCCATTCCACCGTTGATTTCACAAGACAGCAATGGATCCAAGGATCGCTTGATAACTCCTGCAGAGAAGGCTGCTGAGATAGGTCAACACTTCGTCAGCTGCCACAATCGCGGACAAAACATCGTCAATATTGACGAAACTGCCGTTAACGTACTTGCAAACAACATCTACCTAAGCCCCAACGACTTTTTGGAAGAGTTGGTGATCTCAGCTGACGAATTGTTGACATAACGTCTAAGATTATGAAGGTCCCATATTTAGAAATCCTGGTGAATATAATTAAAAATTATTTGTCGGACAGGACATTCCGTGTTTCGCTGAATGGTGCAGTTTCTGATGCACAGGAGATCTCCGTCGGCGTTCCGTAGGGAAGAATACTAGGTCCACTTCTGTTCAACCTATTCACCTAGGACATAGCCCGCTTCCTGAAAATGGATCTCTCTCATTGTGCACCGATGGTTCCGCAGTCGTCCACAATGGTCGGGTAACAAGAGCGTTTACAGCGAAACTGCAGCGAAGCCTTAATGTTCTGTCAGAATACTTCACCGAATGGAAGATCTGTATCAACGTGGCAAAGACCCAGGTCATCCGCTTCCCACACTCCAATTCTCCCAGACTTGTTCCGCCTGAGGATTGAAAAATTTGCCTAAACAACACAACGGTGGAATGGACCAAATCAGCTGTCTATCTTGGCGTTACCATAGACAGCAAGCTTATTTTCAGGGAGCAGGTTGATAAAACTGTCACAAAGTGTAACGTTCTGTTGAAGCTACTGTACCCATTGATCAACAGAAGATCTACATTATCCCTGAAAACAAGCTTTATGTCAGAAAAAAATCTCTTTAGCGTGTTCACGACAATTTCCTTAGAACTGGATCCACCGTCTGGCCGAGATACGCTGCCTGACATTGAATTACCAGATCATCTGCAATCTTGTTCCCACCCTTAGGCTTTTCAAATTTGTAGGTTAAGTAGGTTATCAAATTTTAACCAACAATGCCCCAAGGGCTAATCTGAAAATGGTTGAAAACTTTCAAACACACTATACACATTACACACATAAAACTTATAAAACATAGCTGAAGAGCCTATTGGGCTAAAACACTTAAATTGTATATTAGTGTGTAAGACAAGGAATGACGAAATATAAAAATATTTGAGTAGTAGTAGTAGATTTGCTTCATTCGCTCGGCTGCCAGTTGTGGAGTTGTGCAAAGCGGCCATGGGCTAGTATTGCTCTGGCAGCTGGCGGTTGCAAGTACCCTGCAGGAGGCGAGCAACCAGGCAGAATGGGTCAGCGGCTGTCGATAGCTAGCGGCAGGCAGGACAGCCATTTTAAATGCAGTCGTGTGCTATGCCAAGCTAGTGGCAAATTTAGTTGGCTAGTGCAAATACAACGAGCAAAACATGTATGATCCAGTTTGGTAGCCATGTCACGATACATGTATGTTGAACGGAACGTTGAGTGTTAACAATTTGCAATTAAAAGCAATACAAGCAGAACGGGATAGAACCATCTGTGTTTAGCGCCATGGCTCCTTAATTTTGGTAGAATGCCAATAACTATTAAATTATGCATTTCACACAAAAATCTCTTTTCAGGGCGACGATTCAGATGTTTAAAGAGTGTAAAACTAAATTATTATAAGACACCAACCTATTTCGTAAATCTTGTCAGATGCTGATTTCTCCGAAATATTGGCTTCCTTTGCAAGTTCTTATGGAATGCATGCAAAGTGCGGACGTCCGCTTCCCGGCTTCCGCTGCTTAGGACCATCCTGCAGAAATTTTTTTATGCGGTAAACTGCAGCATTTGAAAGTAAACATAAACCCATACATCTTCGACAGAAATTAATCACTAGCTACATGAATCAACCCAATACTCAAGTTTGACCATTTTCGCATTATTTTCTGCCACACCCTGTACTGGTTGGGACACTGGAGAAGGCCCTTCTACTCGAGGTAAATTACTTTCGTCAAGAAAATACCAAGTTTTAGACATTCTATTTGTTATATTCATGACAATTTTCAAAATGTCACGACGAATAAATCTCTAAACTATGGTGAATACAAGCATTACTGTAAAGCCGAGTTTTCAACATTTAGAAAAATTAATAATGGTTTATTGAATCCCTTCACGAAAATAATCGCTTAGAATTTATGACCAATTAAGGTAATGATTTTTTTACAGTTGAATATTCTTGAAAGAAACCTTGTACCTATGTATACTTGTAAATAAAATTTATGTTGCAAACAGGTCCTCAACTATCTCTCACGCCATGAAGAAAGTGACCCTCTCAACCATCGTAGCAAATACAATCGTGGCCGTATCATCATTCAAACCAAAGCCCTTTTCAGGGCTACCATATGCTTTCTTAAGAGTTTACGATTGAAATTTTTCACAAACATACTTTTTAATGCTAGTCTAACGTCCCACGCTATTTCAACATGGTTTACGTCTATCCGTCAAATGAAAATTTGCAAATAAGCGACTCCCACGAATAATTGAAACACATTGAACGCTATACATTTATCTTTTCTTGATAGATTTTCGAGATTGTAGTTTCAATCAGTTGAAGTTTTATGCGACTGTACATGGTATTCAATATTCTTTTGTCTATTTTTATTGAACCAATTCTTATTGAGAACCGTTACGACATATCAGTTGGGAGCTAACTATAAGGTAGGATAAAATTCTCCTCCGGTATCACGAGCTCTCCCATAGCATTCAAAAAGGTAACCCAAGCGATAGTATGTCTGATTACCCTTGCTTCTTATTCACACATATATTACAGATTGAGAACATTGGCAATAATCCGCCACAAAATCTGACCTGTGGTGTTAAATGGCTGAGAGACTCGACTTCAAAACGGGAAAATCCTCTTCATTGAATAATATAGTGGACGCATGTAAATATTCAATGACAACATTTCTGTACAAGGCGGAATTCTCATTAATGAAAGCCCACTGATTAATATTCATAAGAAATCGGCAGCTCATTTTATTGGTAACAAAAGCAGTTGCTTTTTAAACAGACATACGAACGAAATGTATACATTCAAGAAATGATTTGAAGAACTAAAAATGGACCTCGAATGAATCCAACAATATTTTAATTAATCACAATAATTATGCTAAATGTAAAGATAAATAATGAAATTCAATAAAAAAAACCCTTTACGAACGAACCTGTAAATTTAACTAAGCAACTGTTAATTTTTACATTATTTTTGGTGAAAATATGACAGCGCGCGTTATCAATCGTTTAGCTAAATTTACAGAACGTTTCGGTAAATTTTGACAGCTCAGTAGCGAAGTTAAATTTACTGAACGTACTGCAAAACTTTAAAACTACCGAATAAAATACCGAATATTCAGCTGTTTCATATTCGGTAAAAAATTACAGTATACTGAAAAAAAAACTAAATGTGTATGTCAACCTTGCGTTCAACCCCATTGGGCTATTCCCTACTGTCCACTCCTAGAGCCTCCCATAGAGATAAGAAATAATCTGCTTCTGACAAACGTCATCAAAGAGCGTTACTCCGCGCATGGGAGAATACAAAAAACAACAATCAAAGTGTATACCTTCTAGTTTAAAAAAAATTAGCTGTACATTACAACAAACAAAGTATAAAATAAAGACATTAAAAGCATGAATAGATAGATTTTGCTCCTACGCTAACCCACCCTTCTGCTATAAAGTGGCGTAAATAAATAAACAAGAAAAATCATGAATACAAATATCGTCAAAATCTGCCAATAATATTATTCAAGTCCGTGCGGATCCTTCAACAACACGAACAACATTGTTATTACATGAATGCAGGAAATCAACCCTTTTTGTTCGATCCGCCTGAGAAAAAAATTGACGTCAATATTGTTAAATGTACCAATCGAAAGAATCCGTTGCCGTATGCACGAACTAAAAAAAATTAAAGTAACTTATCGACCTCGTGATGTTTGATACGATTGTACAAAACCAACAAACAATCGAACATTTTCCTGACATGAAAACAAATTTATATCATCATGCTTCGGCTGTCAGGCTGCATCCAGCTATTGCACATCATCGGGTCGGCTTTTTCTCCCGCGAGAGAAATCCTATTTGTCGAATGTTCCGCATCAGTGCCCCGCGGGTCCAATCAATTTCGGTCGATCTGATGGAAAGTCGATGTTTTTATGACAATATGTCCATCATTTTCAAATTTCATTCGCCAACATAAGCACCATATTTTCCAACGCCGGAGAGAGTAGCCCTACCTACCGATTCAACCCCGAAGAGTGGCGGGAGGCAGTAAAAAATCAACTACTCGAGCACAATATCCCCAAACCATGTCATTATGAGATTTCCATCCAGATCATCATGTTCATTATAAATTTTCTAGTTTTTGCCGTACCGGTATGGTGGCTCGTCGAAGCGAGGGGTGGAAACTCCCCCATCTTCCAGCTCATATCGGTGTCAAATTGTCGCTCCCTATCCCACCGTTAGGCCGATGACACGCACGAACAACCGACTATCACCGCGTGTAATACATTTTTGATGTTGATTCGAATGAAATTGAAATCAACAATGGGACACCCACCACACGCGGACGCGTCCTTCGGTTGAGACCGTTTTCCGGTTGTATTCACTCTCTATAATCACCGCTCGCTCGCTCACATTGCCCTTCGTCCCAAGGCACTGCGAGGAAGGATCAGCTTGGCAGCAGGTTGCCACGAGGTTTAGAAAAACACCACAGGGGAGCCCAAACCACATTCCCACTCGTGTTCAAATGCACTGCTCAAGTGTGAGTGTGTGTATGTGTGTTCGTGTGTCACCAAAGGGCCAGCAGCTGGATGTATTCCATGGCATTCCGCACCGTCGGCGTCTGGTGTTGTCGAGTGGCATGAATTAATTAAGCACCAGAGTGATTAAATTATTAGGCATTAAATTCAATTTCAAACGATATTGACAGGCAATAGAAGAAATTAAATCTGTGGTGCGGGCGGATTAAAATTTCTATTCCACACTGCCACGCAATCACGCAAACGCTTCGGTTGTGCAACTTTGTGGCATGGCGAGAAGGGATTTTGGAACTACTTGATGATAGAAGGGTAATCATTCACGATAGCTGAGTATAGAAATCAGAAAAATGGAATTAGTGGTAAAAAATGTTGATAATATTTACCTCTTTATCTCGAGAACTACTTGCTTTTACGGAAGGAATAGAATTCTCTGACCTTTTCAAATTCTTCTAAATTAATCATTACATTGTCATATCTTTTTCAAATATCTGGTAAGCCTTCAAGGTCATTTTTGAATGGATGGGAACATTAACGTTTGTAAAAATACCTTTATTTAATCATTTATTTAACAACTCAACACCACCAAAAGGTCATGTAAATTTCGGTACTGTAATAGCGACACATATGAGCGTCCTTTGGAACATACTTATCAGTCAAAAGAAACGAGAAAAGAAATTCAATCAAACACAATTCCGAGAAAAATGAGCATGTACTGTCAAATTTTACACCTTTCACTGACAGACAGTAATGTCACAATTTCCAATCAAGTTATCACTGATTAGTTTTTGTATCGCTCAGCCATAGATTACATGAAAACCCGTGAAAATTATTTATTTTTAAATAGAAGGAAAAAGAAAAGCATAGAAAAGTTCGTGAATCACACACATTAAGGGCTAACGCTGAAGTATTCTCGATGGGAACCATCACCTCAACATTTAGAATTGATATAACTCAGAGTCTGTACTAGATATTAAATATTAAATCACATCAGTTTGTATGCTTACTTGCCATGACCAATCTGATGGAGTTTGATTCAGTTCACCTTAAATTTAAGCTGAAAGGTGAAATTATTCATATTCATGATCTTTCTATTCTGCCTTCCAGTATAATTTTAAAATGTGTGCAATTTTGCAAAACACCTTAAAACTTGAGTTAGTAATTCGTGCAACAATTTACAAACAGAATTGTTTTTCAAAGTTCATTCGAATGATTCTCATTAAATCTTTACACCTTTAAGCACTGTCTCAGTAAGTAAATTAAAAATGATATTAGACTTTATTTAAACCTGCATTTTAAATACGTCATACAATTTTCAACTGAATTAAATGTATTCATCCTTGGTTTGGAACAAAATGAATTTTGTAGGAAATGAAATCGTTCATAACCTATTTATTGTTTTTCCAATATTTGGTTGACCTTCAACCAACCTAAGCTGGCCTTTCGAACCAGATTGTCCAATGCCCGAAATCGAGACATTGGTCATTCAAACACAGACGTCCATCATCTGGCAGAGGTTTTCGGAAATAAAATTGGACTCTAAGCATGAATCCAGTAGTGCTTGTGCTGAATAGCGAGATCTCTGGTTGTCCTCGATCACAACAACAACAGTAGCCAAAAGATCTTGAGATGAGACACACTGCGCTGCGTTGGAAGAAAAAGATTTAACCGTTGCAGCATTTGCTGCCTAAGAATTTGCACCTGTCTCGTCCTGCTTAGCGCTATTTCCCGAATTAGCCTTTCCGTATGATCCTTGGCTTCCGCAGCCTTTTCCTGCCTTGAAACGCATCAACGTATGATGTCGACCCTTGCAATGCCGACAGAAGAACTTGGATGTCTACTCTCGAGCTACATGACCGTGTTTGAGTCAATTTCGATAGAGTGATTAGGTCCGCAAAAGCGATTCTTGACTTTGCAACGACATCTTCAGAAAGGCTGGACATGTGTGGGGTCCATGATTATCCGCACACGAGCGACACTTAGCGCTGTTCGACTGTTCAGCATAAGTGCTAACCTTTGTCGGTTGGAACCACTCGAACTTCGTTTCTACCTTCATTGGTAGTGAATCTAGAATATGCATTCTCCGATGTAGACATTCCAATAAGTCCTTTACAGTATCTTGCTATTTTGTAAATGAATGTTCCTCGTCATGTAGTAGGATCGAACGAGAGCTTAGCAGTTCTACAAGCAACAAATCCTTATACTCAACTGGTTCTAGAGACTCTAGACTAGAGTTTGAATCACACGGTCAAACCCATCAACTAGTTTGTGGAATTTCTTCACTGATTCCTTGCTAAGTGAAGGCAAGTTGATTAGCGATTGCACTTGCGACTTCTTTCAGAATTTGTTATTGTCATTACGTTTTAGTAACGTCTCTCAAGCAACTCGACAGTTGTCCCTCGTGATCTATAATAGCGGATCAATCAGTGCTTTCGCTTTGCCTGTTAATGCAGTCCTTTGAGGCAATGGAGTATCACTACATCAGGTAGATCTGGCTTCTTGTGAATCAGAGACCTGAAGAGATCTCTAGAACTCAGCCAATCATCGATCCTGCTGTCAAAGCACTGAAGTTGGATTTGAGGAAGGCGAACGTGGTCACCAGACCGAACTTTTTGATTTTTAACCGAACGATTCTGTAATTCTTGAACCTTCGCCATCAGAAATCTTCATGCGCTTCAATCTCCCAGATAGTTTCGCTAATTTGAACCCATAGTACATCTAACTTTTCGAGACGAACATTGATTTGATTGGTGGAAGTGCCTTCCTTAAAGTTCCTAACAAACTGGCTAATACTACTTAAAGATAATTTAGGCCCCTTGAGTCTCGCAGTCAAGTTCTTCAGGGTATGCGCGTGCCTGGTTGTGGGTTTGATGGCCATGATTGCTGTACAGGAATCAAAATATGGCCACCCTTTCAGCAGGTTCGCTCACGTTATTCAAAAAGTGTTAAGATACGAATATGTAGTAGGGTATGTGTCCCTTAACTCAGCCTATTATGCAATGATCGATTACATTTTTCATTATAACTCATGAAGTTTTTACGCTGTAAGCAAGAATCAACTAGTTAGACACTTGCTAAGATAAGTTTGATAGGACATTTGGTAGTATGTGTCACGAAAAATTACACACTTCTTTTTATAAAGTCAGAAACATTCGAGGGGTTATATTTAATATCGGTCTATCAGCAGCAAATTGGGTCTATTCATGAATGCAGCTTCGTCCCATTTTATGCAGTCTTTGTACGGTTTTTTTTCTTATTTTATGAATTAAGGCATCGCTCGCTGGATTCGATTTACATAATACAACATTTCACAAAACACACTAAAATAAAACTGCTTCGAAACACTTAAGTGATATTCATATATGGTTTGTCAGCCATTCAATAATGAAAGCATTATAATTCACTATGCAATGATTTTGTTCCTTCGGTTTGTGTTTAGATGAGCCACTTGAATAAAAAAAAAACCGCAAACTCATGCATTTCCACTTGAAATTTACCAATAATAACGTGTTTACTACGTTATTGATACAACAGGTGGGAACGTACAAAAAAATATGTCCCCAACATTGGGTATTTTAGCTATGTGAACAGTTGGTTTGTAACGTGTAACTATTTTCTGTATATCCAGACTGCATTTCTTGCTTTATCGATTCAATTTAGCCAAATTTAGATCATTCTAAGATCGTGTAGATCATCTCTCCAGCTTAGCCAGTGAAATCATGAAGTTCCAAAAGTTCAAGGAATAGAAAATTACGCGAAAGTGAGCAACTATAAGTTGATTAGTATTGTCTCATTTGGTCATCCTAAAAGCAACATGATTTTGTTGATTATCGCTAAATTAATTACATTTTTGGAACATAGGCCGAATGAAGGTGATGATCCCATAACACTACTCACAGCTTCAACAGCAGATAAATAACATTCCTTCAGCTTATGCCAGCTCAACCAGCATTTATCATCATTTATATTGTATTGACCTATTTATTTAAATTCATTATTAAGAGGCAAGAAACACAAAATTGCCAACATCTAGATGGTGGCACTTGCAATGCGATGATCACTTATTTGTAGTCAGTTAACATATTTTTATTGAAACAAACTACTTGCTACTCTCAGATTATTTGAGAATGCATTATTTTGAATTGTTAAACAATGTTTCAAAAACTGCTTGCTAAATATATTGCTTATTTTATATCCTTGAAACGCACTATCATAATCTCAGAAACAAATCTAAATCTCAGAGACAAATAAGCTTCAGGGACAGTTTTGAGTAATAATGTGACGTGAAATTATATCTTCAAAGTTGGAAAAAACCTGTTCGGTAAGTCTTTGTTGCTGCAATCAATTTTCTCTCACCACCCGTTCTTATATTCTCAGACATTCTTCTCTTTTTAGTGAGCGAGAAATGGCGCTATAATCATAAGCCATATAGTTAATGTTAAAGTGCCAACCGTTTGAAGAGAAATGGATCATCACTTAACCTTCTTAGACACGTAGCTCCCAACGAACGGTTTTAATAAATTTTTGTTCTGTACATCAAACAGGGCATTCTGTTTAACTATTATCTCCGACTATTTATTTCATTTTTCCGTTGATATTTACTGAAGGCTACGTGGGTTGCCTGTGTTTTCTTAAGGTAGATACCAAATCCTCGCTATCTCCAATGGTTGCATGGACGTGGCCAGGTGAGCGATCGAGGAGTCTCTTCCTGGAGATTATTGCGTGAAGAAACGTTTCAGTTTCTGGTTCCATTTCATGGTGATATGCATTGTCATCAACGAATTATTCCACATCGTACACTGAAAATTTATTTTCGTAAATTAGCTTTCACTCGTTTCGTAAACATGGATTTTGTACATAGAAAAAATGTCTTGTAAATTGTATGAAACATACACATTAAATACGAAGGAAGTACAAATCAGTTTCATTGCAGAAAACAACTAAAAGATTTGTTAGTCCTACCATCGATAACGTAAAATAAACGAAAATTAATTTTCAGTGTTGCTGCATCTACGAGGTGTGCAAACGTCAATGCAGATACTAGAACTTTGAGATGATGACGGGAACGTAAATAATACTTAAGCCTGAAACTGATAGGACTGGGCTTGTGATAAATGCGTTGAGAATAGACTACATCAATGGAAGAGACAATGTAAGCCTCTCTCCACGAGTTCAGATCGACGGTGATGAATTCGAGGCGGTAGACAAGTTCGTGTTACTGAGTTTGTCGACTCCAGCAGAAAAATACAAAGACACATTATGGTGGGCAGTCGTGCCTACTTTGGACTCCGAAGGACGCGAAGATCGAACAAAGTTTGCTGAACTATAATGTTGACTATCTACAAGGCATTTATTAGGACGGCTTTTCAACCACGAAACATGGGCATTATACTTGTGCAGGACCACCGGTATGAGAAAGAAAAGACGGAATGAGAAGGAGGCGAATGAACCACGAATTGCAACAGTTGCTGGGAGAACATACCGCCAAATCGGTCAACTACCATAGGCTGGGCGAGATGAAAATGTCGTGCTAGAGACCAGTTATAATGAATCTTGAAAATAAACCGACGGGCATGAGAATAAGAGGTGCGCAACCAGATGGATTGATCAGGTAGAAGGCAACCAGTGGACCCTTCGCTTACTGCTTCTGAATTCTGATTAGCAAACGGGTGAAAAAATAATCGTCCTTTATTTTCTGATGTGGAAACTCTTCTGAAAATTGACCAGAAATGCCATAATTCAACCACACCAGAGAATCCGTTAAGATGCACTTGGATATACTGTCAAAATCAATTTCGATCAAAAACACGATAATTTAGCAATTTTCCAAAAAAATTATGAAAAAAAGTGTCCTCTTCTCTCAGAAGCACAGCGTTTTTCATGGTTATTCTATTATGAGCAAAAATAGGCCATTATTTTCTACAGGAACGCGATGAAAGTGAATCCATTTTGATGCGCAGTTGGAAAGAATAATTTTTGAAAAATAGTTTTTTTTAAATTCCGTTTTGAAACGTTAATACAAGGTTTTTTCTGATGCTCCAATGTTTCATGAAAATTAAATATTTTCTGTTTCATGGTTGTACTACGATGCAAGACTACCGTTTTCTTTGTTGGTATTTTTTATTACACTCTTGTATTATACAGCTTTAAAATATGAACACGACATTATAATCTTTTGCCATAACTAAGCATGTCATGATTTCCAAAATATATCATCCTATTAGCATTGATACTTTTGCTCAGCTCTCCTGCATATTCAACTTTCAGCTATGAACATTGAAAAAGATAATTTATGCATAGCTAAATTCTTAGAAATAATTTACAACCATCAATTCACTCTGAAATATAGCAAATGGGATGTAATGTGTCCTTGTTCGATTCTATGATTCATAACAACAGCTCCAAGTATCGAACAAAGTTCAAGGGGAAATGGAAAACCTAATCAGTACATTTGCTAACAAGCAGCCCACATGGCCAATAATGCGCAGCCTGTATCTATCGATACTTGAACGGTTCACATTGTTTGAGTTCAGATCTGCATGTACACGCGACCCAATCAACATATCTGAACGATGAGAGACGGGCCCGGGCCAAAGTCATATCAATCGTCTCCGCTCGTTTAACCCATCAACATGCTTTTGATGGATGTGGCTTATCTCGAGACCGCACCATCATCATCATCAGCTTAGACATCATCATTCGTACATGTAGGACTACCGTTTCGAGACGGACAGAAACCGAAAGCCCTTGTCGCCGGAAGCATTCTTTGGTCATTGGCAACGCAACAGCAGCGGCGAGGCGTCCGAGTGAAAAGAACCAACAGTAGCACTATCCCTGGCTAAATGCTGTGTATTGGATTGCAATACGCACCAAAGAGAAATGCCTAATCAACGAGTTATTAATCCCAAGAGAACGAAGCGAGTTCAAACCCGAAGGGCACTTGATTGCACCTCGAGACCCCTTCTTTTCCCAATCCGACGATCCTTTACCGATCTGTCAAGGACTAGTGCGCGAGCTGATTCGCCGTAATCAGAAGCGATGATGCTAAGTGTATGTCTTTGAAATAGAAGTGTGCACACACAAATCCACACAGACGACGACAGCACGCACCGAATGCTAATTATCGGCCAATGTCGATGCCACTGTAGAAGATACATAATTGAAACAATTCAATTCCGTTGAACGCGGGTGCTACCGGATGATGGCCGACTAGCACTGTTATGCTGAGGTTTACAAACGGGGTAAATTGTAGCATTTGAATGTATTTCCGTTTCCGAATAGAAAGCTTCCTTCATAGATGAACGGAATGTATGTTCTTGTGATTTCACAATGGTTCGTGACTGTATTTTATAAACCGTGAAATATTTCCGGCTGAAGCATCTTTCAGAAACTTATCTCAGTTGGGAGCCACACTATGTGTGAAGTTACAAGCCCCCAGGAGATTGTAAATGCCGTGAAGCTTCTTGAGTCGAATCGTCATATTCTTTAACTTTGTACCTAGTGTACATAACATAGGAAGTCAGCTCTTCGATGATTTTTGCTGTACTTTTGTCTCCGACTTTGGCGTTTGAGTTTATTTTGATTTATCCATGACCATGAAGCTCAATGAAATCCCAGAGTCATATGATTTTCTTGGTCGAGAAATCTCTGATCAGGTCTTCCTTCGCAAGAGAAGTAAAGCCGTTGGTCCCGGCTCATGGGTTGATGGGTTCCATATGAAGGGTCAGGGTCATCTCGTTGCAAACCAGCTCCTGGCTGAAAATCATTTAAAATCAAAACAACAACAACGAATATAGTTAGCAATTTAAAACAACAGTACAGATGCCGTTGGGATCACTTACAAAATGTGATAGTGGATTTTTTTGGGGATTTCTTTTAATAACGATTGAGAGTTATTTTGGACCGATTTAAATCAACATTTGAGATGCTGTTGGGGCCACTAAAAAACTGTGATAGTGGTTGTTCATTGTTGAAACAAAATAACTTTTAATGACGCCTTAGAGACCAATAGTGAGGTTGCTGCTGGGCCACTTACAAAATGCGATTGTCGATTATCACTTATGATTACTCCGGAAATAGGTTCCGCAAAGTGTGACTAAGTTAATTCAACTTATATGTTCTTGACTAATAAATCTTGAATGAAGAAATGTGCAAGTTATTGCATATATTTTACAATTAAACCAATAGCTCCACTTAAAATCTCCAAACCCCTAGTTCCAGTTTTGTCAGCAAGTTGTTTGCGAATCAGATTGAATCAGATTGAAACAGTGGAAATGTCGCCGTTGTTCACAATTTTTTGATAAATGGTGCGGTTTCTTCCCACTCATTTAGTTCGATAACATCATTTAGTTCGATAACATTTTTACCTATTTTACCAATTGTTCAATCTTGTTGTCTAGTAGAGCCTATTTGTAATCCCAGTGGATAGCAACTCCCTTAGGGTTCCTTGTTCAGTAAGATGTGGAAAATCAGTGGTTTTTGAAGATTGGCCGAATAAAACAGTGGGAAACACCATTTGTTTCCGTGCTTCATTGAGTTATATCGTGCATCATACAAGAGTGTCAGGTTCTTATGAAATTAGGACACGGGAATAATGTATGGATGTATGAACTTTTTTTTTTAATTCAGTGCTGCTAGTTTGTCCGAACCACCAGAACTAAAATCATCCGATTTTCAATTTCTTTTTTCAGAGCTTCGTAATCCAAGAACGGAGGATCGTAGAACAAAACTAACTACAAAAAAAGACTGTCTAAATAAACATTTTCAACTAAAATAAATCGTATTAAAAGCTTATTAAGGTGTTCAAAAAGTGAAATAACAAAATTTTACATTTGAAGAATACATCATTATTACACTGATAGGCAAAATAAAGTGCCCACCTCTTCGTTTTTTCAATTTCTCTCATTTACTTGGTTCAAATTAAAGTAAACACAGTGTAGTTTTTTTTTCTTATTTTATTTTTTATATTCTTTATTAGTTTCACTTATGGAATACTGAAAAAAAGGAGTTTTACTTAAAGAAAAAAAAATCAATTTGTGTTGAAAAAAAAAAACAGTGACAAAATAAAGTGTCCACTTCAAAAATCGATATGTTTTCGATAAGTTTCCATTGGAAGACCCCTCAATTGTTTATGTTTTTTTTATATTTTGACATGTTTTGAAGCAAACGGCTCAACCTGGTGCATTTGTATACGTGATCGCATTTGATTCAATTGAAAAAAATGGAGAACGATGTGCTTTCGAAAGCAATTCCCTTGTGTATCCGAAAATTGGTCGTTCGTGATGTGCAAAACGGTAAATCGCACCGGGCTGTCGCTAAAAAGTACGGTATCAGTAAGGCAGCGGTGGGCAAAATTCTTCTGAAGCTTAAAACGTTTGGATAAGTAGTGGATCACCCTGGCAGAGGCAGGAAGCGGAAAACGGATGCGAAAACGGACACCAAGATCATGCGCGAAGTCAAGAAAAACCCGAAGGTAACTGTCCGCGAGATCCAGGAAACCCTTCCGTTATCCGTTTCCGGTCGAACTGTTCGTCGCCGTCTCGTAGCACAGGGGTTGAATAGCAAAGTTGCCCGGAAGCGCCCATTTATCAGCAAGGCACACAAAGCCAAACGGCTTAAGTTTGCTAAGGAGCATGCTGATAAGCCCCTAGAGCTCTGCAAAACGGTTCTCTGGATGGACGAATCAAAATTCGAGCTGTTTAATCGAAAGCGGCGGGTTCGTGTTTGGTGCAGATCGGGAGAGGAGCATCAGGAGCGCCACATCCAAGGCACGATGAAGCATGGAGGAGGATATGTGATGGTCTGGGGGTGTTTTTCGTGGGGTGGAGTGGGAAGCATTGTGAAAATCGACTGGATAATGACGGCAGATTCTTACATCACCATCCTGCGAGAAAATCTGGAGGTTTCGCTGATCCAGATCGTATTCCAGCAGGACAACGACCCGAAGCATACTGCCAAGAAGGCTGGAATGGCCTCCACAAAGCCCGGACCTCAATCCCATTGAGAATTTGTGGGCGATTCTCGATGCCAGGGTTGACAAAACTGGTGTTACCAATAAAAATAACTATTTTGAAGCCCTGGAGCGCGCCGGGGAAGAGCTGGATCCACAGCACCTAAAGAACCTGGTCGAGAGCATGTCGAAGCGCCTGCAGGGGGTCCTGAAGGCCAAAGGAGGAAACATCCATTATTGAAATGCTTTTATTTTACTTTAATTTATGTTTTCTGTAGCCTAAATGAAGTGGGCAGTTTATTTTGGCACTGTTTTTTTTCAACACAAATTGATTTATTTTTCTTAATGTTAAACTCCTTTTTCAGTACTCCATAATTGAAACTTAAAAAGAATATAAAAAATAAGATAATAAAAAAAATACAGTGTGTTTACTTTAATTTGAACCAAGTAAATGAGAGAAATTGAAAAAACGATGAGGTGGGCACTTTATTTTGCCTATCAGTGTATATAAAATTATATATTCATCATGAATGAAAAAAGTTATACAAAGAACCATACCAAAACTCAATTGATTTGCTAAGTTCAATTCAACTTAGTAGAAAACTCTTCATTCCTGAAAAAACGGTCATCCGGACGGGTGTAATAGATCTCAGTCAGAACAATCGGGAGCCTTCCGTTTCCTTCACATCTTTTGGCTCAGTTCTATTAGCATGAAGTCAATCTCCTTCGCTGTCTCACAAAATCTGGAATAGCAACATTATCCTTCGAGCTTCAAGACCATCGAGTCGTTGCATCGAAAACACCCTGCGCTTCTATTTATGATCACGGTGTATCTCAATAGTTAGCCATCCCGTGCCCGTTGTTTACCGTCCAACCCGAACGACCATAAGCAATTCGATTCAAAGTGATTTTTTGACTATAAGAACTTGAAGTTATTACGCAAATTTTTGCGAAGACTCCAGGCTGGAGCAATGTTAGGGAAAAACGTTTCTAGAACAGCAGCCATCGGTGTATTTCTCAAAATTTTAATATTTGCGGGGATAAACGTATTCTGATTATTTAATCTGATTTTTTAAATTAAAAAAAAAATCTGCTCCCCATGATGATCTACGTAAGAGCATCCGTTCGCGAGATATTTCCGGTTTAATTTTATCATATTCGAACAATATATGAGAATACAAACTTTTCATGAATTATTCACGTTTTTCCAGTAACCACAGAACGTTTTTTTTAAATGCTTGTTAAAGTTTCTACAACTCTCGTTTTGACAGCAAGATGATTGAAAGAACGGTTCAAAAGATGTGGGGTGAAATGGTTCAAGCAGTATTTTTAAATTTTTCGTTTATCATATGCTCATTTTGCTTTTTATTTTATACTTTATACATTGTGTGTAAAAACTTGAAGCTCTATCGTTTGTTTTGGAAAAAACTTCAGGCTCTCCACCTCTGAAGCGAAAAAAGTGTCTCTTAGGTCAACTTTTAAAGTATTTTTTAAATCTCAAATATTTGCCAAATTGAACGTGTTTCGATGTTGCAGTATATTTCCAGCAGAACATACGGCCTTTTCATAAATTATTCGTGGTTTTCTAGCATCACAAAAATACCTTTTTCGCACTATGCGTTAAGTTTCCCACAACTCACTCTAAGCCAGCAAGACGATTCTATTAACAGCATAAGAAATAGGGGAAAATAATTGAAACAACTTTTTGAGATATTTAAAAGTTAATGATAATTTTTTATTTTTTTTCCGATATGTTTTTTTCAGTGTATATTTTTTCACAACCTTCACACATAGGGCCACAACTTGTTCTTAGGCAGTTTTGTTGTACAACCAAAAGTTTTCAAGCTACAAACTATTAATTGATGTGCTATTCAAAATGCTTACGCCCTTCTTAAAACTGACTCTTGAGTCCAATTTTATTTTGCATCAGCTGATTTTGCTCTTTGGGTTGATTTCAACGAAATTTTGAGTGAAATGACCTCAGCGTGTATTGTTTACACTGCGTGAGTTTCATTGTGAAATGTGTCGTAGTTTTGAAAATGGAGTCGAAGGAACAGCAAGAGCGCGAGAACATTTTGCAAACGCACCTCTACAACCCACTTCTTTCGCACCGAGCAATCGGAAAGATGTTGAAAATTTACCAGTCTACAGTGTCTCGTGTCAAAAAACGTTTCGGGGATCGTTTAATTGTCGATCGGAAGAAGGTGAGTGGTAAAAAAAGTATTCCGTACTGTGTGAAGGATCACAAGCGAGTGGTTGCTGCCTTTAAACGCTAACCCAACTGTTCAGGATGTCACACAAAAACTGCACGTGACCAAAAGTTTAGTGCAGAATGCCAAGAAATGGGCCGGGCTCCGTTCATTCAAAGTTCAGAAAGCTCCAAAGCGCAATGAAAAACAGAATAGGACAGCTAAAACATGTGCGCGTAAGCTATACACAAAAATGTTGATGAAACCACACTGCTGCATCATGGACGATAAAACAAACGTAAAAGTGGACTTCAAACAAATTTCCGGCAACCAGTATGTGACTGCGAAAGACAAGTTCAATGTTCCAGAGTCTCTCAGGAAACAGCAAGTGTCAAAGCTTCCCAAAAAATTCATGATTTGGTAGGGAATTTGTTCGCGTGGTAAACGGAGCAAGCCTTTTGTAACAACTTCAACTGAATGCATGAAAAAACGACTGCATCCGTTTCTCAAAACACACATCGTTCCTACAATTTTTTGACCGGATTTTTGACTAGCCTCTTGTTACTACTCCAAAGATGTCACAAGACGAATGGTGTCAATTTCGTGCCGAAGGATCTTAATCCCCCTAACTCTCCAAACTTCCGGCCAATTGAAAAATAATGGTATAGTCAAGAATCCTAAAGTTGTCACTACAGAACAGGAAATGTTGAAAGCGTTGTACAAAATCTTCTGCGTGGTATTAAAAAGATAGTTCGGCTTATGGATTTGGTAAAGAAATACAGTGATATAAAAGTCCTAAACCAAGATTATACATTGTATTTTATTCCCTGAATATTTCATGACAATTGGTTGAGAGACTTGTTTTTGAGGACGAGTTTAAAGTGATGCAATTTAACTCTGGACACCCTTTATGTTTCGTATACTATCTGAATGACATTGCATATTGATTTTTTATTTTAATAATAAGCATTGCAAATTTTTTATATAACTCGGATTCTCACGGTTTACTTTAATATTATTATATTCTTTCTACCTCGAGGTGTATGGTACGGTAGGTCCTCGCATTCTTCCTCCCCTGTAAATTCACAAAATGTGTTGTGATTCAAATCTATTTAGAATCCAACTCAAATTGCAGAGTCATCTTTGCGGTGAATGCAACGTAGTAGGCCTGGCTCTGCATCATGTCTTTGATATGCTGCAAGCATCAATATTGACAAAAAAATGGGCGTCATCTTACAAAATTATTTCCAGGATGCTTTCTCGTATTGGCTGCGTTTATATTAGATTAGATTAGATTAGTGAGATTAACTTATTCTAGGAAAGCTCAGCAGTGTCTACCCTATTATGAGTATTTTTGCAGCGTCAAGTAAACATCCGACGGATTTGTTAATCAATATTTATTTGCTCTGAGATTCTCCATTTATTGTAATCATCAAAATCATCCAGAACGGCTTCAAATTGTTTATATAAAGAGCCAAACTTCTCAAGTGACAGTAGCTGTTGCCAGCCGCCCTTTCTTTATTTGGCTATCATGCCATTAAAACTACGTGTGAAAAAAAGTTGATTATAGGCCACGAGAACAGCTGCATTGTGAAGCGCCTGGGGTTTATTTTAAGAAAAACATGCCTTAACGAAATAGACCACTATTTGAAATGTCATCAATTTAAAGTGGAGTCAAAAAGTTACCCCATGAATATATTCAGTAAATTGCCTTGACATACGAATATATCGAATTAGTGGTTTAAAAACCCGGTGCCAAGAATAGTCAACGTTGCCGGAACCACCCCTTAATTTCAAATAAATGCAGCAAACTGGACGCCTGTCACAAACATAAATACAAAAAATCATGCATTCGCATCAAATCATTTAATCTGCTTACATAGATGAACGAACTGAATGTGACAGACAATTCCATTCTGGATTTACACACTTTATCATGCCCTTAAATCTTGAACATGTCTGTCATAGGCAGAGGACGCCTCCGACCGCACATTCACCACAGATCCCAACCCACACGATCTCCATGAAATGCTGCAATAAATCAACACTCTTCGAACACCAGCCCTACCTGAGTGATAGGTCCTGTGGCTATATCGTTCGTGTACTATTATTTGCATTTTAGATCGATTGCGAGTGATAAAATGAATTAGATGCACCAGATGTGTGTAAATGTGTGATTGATAGGGTGCCTGATACAAAATTTGCCCAAAACCATTCAAACCATGGCTGATGATGTCGATGACGTCATATTGATTGGATGACCAGCATCAACGTCCGTCGTTTTGCTCCGGCCAAACAAAATATGAACACTGGTCCCAAAAAATTTGCAATAATATTGTTATCCAATTGAAACGGAGCATTTCAAATTTCATTAAACATTTTCATTGATTTATGTTGATTTCATTTCGCTTTCACCACCCGGACTCGGCGTTGAGCTGACTCGTTTATGATCGATATACATAGACAAAGCAAGGGGATGGGAGGCATGCAGAGCCCAGTGAGTAGGTGCGCATTAGTGTCGGGTGTGCTGATGGGAGGCTTTCCTTCGTCGAATGAGAGTGTTAAACGGATTATATGAATTATTTATGGAGAACTTTCCCCAATTTTCAATCGAATTGAATGCATAATTTTTGTTCCACCCCCTCAAACGACCAGTCGCCAGTGCTTGATGGAGATGACGCGCGGTAGGCTAGAAGGAACTGAAAAGGAGGCGTATCCAACACTTTGGTCTTATCACCTGTGCAGGACAGAACAGGGCCGTGTGTTGAAAGGAGTCAGAAAACGGGAGGAAAACTTCAGTTTATTTTCGATAATGTTGAAAGCTTATGTTTTATGATTTGAGTTTAGTACTTCTCACATCTTCTACATGTTGAAGTTATTTCTTTCTTGTGTAATTTAATAGTAAGATAAGGGGGAATACATTATCACTTCGAAGTGTGTTAAAGCACAGAAAACAGACATTGATGTCCAAAGTTAATATGGGCTGTCGTTATAAAAAGCAAGTGCAGAGAAAAACTATCAAAGCTTTTCAGGTTTATGTGCTAGGCTTTTTATTGATAAACATTTGCATGACAGTTATCGCACAATTGCAGCGCTGCCTACCAGGAGCACAACGACATACATTTGAAATGTCGGTTCACAGTTTTACACAAGTAGCAGATGGAAGACGAACGTCTGTTCTCTGTGGGTAAAGTTTGACTGGTTATTTGAAATGACGAATATAATTTTTTAAACGTCATTTTGGTAAAACTCCGAACTCGTCACGTAAACCGAAAGCTCTACTAAAAGGTATGATGTATTATTCACCAGATTGAAAGGTCCAAGTACTGAAGATTCATCCAAGGTCTTACTGCAAAGGGTGTCCGCAGTATGATTGTATCACTTGAAACTACCCAAAAAAATAAGACCCCAACTCCATTATCACGCAACCTTAATATATATATATATATATATATATATATATATATATATATATATATATATATATATATATATATATATATATATATATATATATATATATATATATATATATATATATATATATATATATAAGCTTGCTCCACTGTTTAAAAGAAAGCACTCTCACGAGCGTATTAGTGAAACCATTGTTATTTGGTATCTAGAAAAATTAAATTTAACTTATTTGTTCACTCTTAAAAAAAGAAAACCGTTAAATTTTTTACGTAGTAACGTTAGTAAAATGAGCAAATTTCTCTAAATTCTACTTAAAAAAGGCTTATCTTTTGACAGATAGCCTAGATAGCCGAGAAATATGGGCGGGTGGATGAGTTCCACATGAGATCTGACTGTGTTTTGATTATTCTAACCATCATCCTACCGGGACGGAATTCGGCTCATTCAAAGGACTCTATCTCAATACCTAAGGCACCGACTTTCAATCTATTGAACCTTCCACAAATATCAAAACAACTGACACGTCGCATCATCACCATCAACTTAATCGCACCATCAAGGGGCTATTGTAACCGAAAGGTCATGCAAGGCACAAGAAGGAATAATAAAATTATCTCCCGAAATTGTAGAAAGTGGTACAACCACACTGACAATAGAAACAATTGTACCCAGAAAATAATTTTAATAAAACCAAACTCTTCAGTATTACCTTACAATTCAATCGGTGCATATGAATTCCTCCGTTTGAGAAGCCCGATGAAATTGATTGTATGCTAGAGAAGTGACCCCGACGTGATTAGCCACTAAATCGCTAATTGATTTTCGATTGCTCGATTACGGGTACCGCGAATCGCGATATCGAAGTAGTTTTCGGTTAACTATAATTACGCGAGATGACTGAGCAGCAGTCTAATGTCAGTAGTGGGCTAATTGGCCAGCCGGCCGTCGAAACAATTAACGCGCCGCGTCTCAATCTTCCCAGTATGACGGACACGAATATCGAGACCTATTTTAACGTATGCATTAACAAAAATGGACAAAAATTGCCGATTTTTCATGGGTTTACCTACACCCGCACTGACAAAACTACCCATGCAGCATCAATCATAGTAACCCAGTCAGCAGACAAAATTTGACAGCTCTATTAGTCGAACTCTAACCGTGATGGAAAACACTGAAGCAATTCCGTCCAGAGGTATGCGCGTTCAAAGAACGGCAACGCGCTGCGTCGAAACCGGACATCGAGCGGAACTTTGTGGACGCCGGATACGCCTGTTCTGGCAACTACAACATCTTGGCAATTTTAGATAACAATCAGAGTATCGAAAGAAAGTCCGATTTCGAACGGCCAACGACCCTGAGCGACAAGAATCTGCAAAGGATGCTGATGAGAAAGACCGAAGGAAAAGTGGCTACATCGCTGCGTGCGCTTGGCCGGGAGGTCGGTTTAACCGGCCAAACAGTGAAAAAGTACCTGGTGATGCGGAAGTCGTGTCCACTGGTTTCGGAGCTGAAGGCAATGACGCATCGGCATCGGTTGTATGAGATGGTCACTCGATTTTCCCGACGAATCGCGACGTGGCGGTGTTGATGGACGACGAGACCTATCTCACCCTCAAAGGAAATGACTGGCAGGGCACTTCGTATTTTACTTCCTCCACGAAGGAAGTTAGTTACGAGGTGAAGTTCATTACACACACCAAGTTCCCCAAAAAGGTGTTGCTGTGGCTGACAACCAGCGAGAAGGGTATGTCAAAGCCGCTCTTTTTTCTCTTCGGACTGGCCGTGAACGTGGAAATTGCGTCGTTCATCAAGAAATACTATAATTGCGAAGACGCGGTGTTCTGGCTGGATCTGGCGTCAGCCCACAACTCGAAGCAATCGTTGGAGGAGATAGAGCGGCTGAATATCGTTGTGGTACCCAAATCAACGAATCCGCCAAACGTCTCTCAAGTGCGTCCCATCGAGAATTTCTGGGCCAACCTGAATCGTCAGATCTACTCCAACAATTTTGTCGCGAAAACTGAGAAGCAATTGATAAGAAAAAAACGAAGAAAGAACTCAAAAACATGCCTACACGCACGTAGATTTTGTTTGCAAGTAAGCTTAAATAATTACCTCCCATTGGGAATTTATCAAAAGCAATTATCTGTCTTAGCTGTTGTGCTCCGAAAAAAGTCCATTTGTTTTAATGCAAACGTTATATCGCTCGAGTTCTGGTTTGCTGCGTCCGGTATCGGTGCCCAACATGACTCCCGATAGTACAACATCGTGATGGCACAGATGCCCCCAAACAAGCTGACCTAGCTGCGGTCGATAGTAGAGGCCACTCCTGCGAACGACAAATACGCATACATCAAAGCCAAATTGATCGAGCACTTTGTGGACAGTCAGCAGCGGCGTCTTCGGTATCTTTTGTCCGACATGCCTCAAGGAGACTTCAAGCCAAGCCAACTCTTCACCGAGATGAAGCGGATTGCTGGTAACTCGCTCGATGAGCCGTTTCTGCTCGATCTGTGGGCAAACAGACTACCGGCACATGTCCAAGCAGCGGTGATCGATTTCGAGAGGAGACGCTACAGAAAAAATCACCATCCTCGACGCCATTGTGGATACGATGATTCTCTGATACAATACAGGACCTGAAGCGGGAAATCGCCGAGCTCTTTCGGAGGCTCGATAAAGTTCTGCCTACCCAGAAGAATGTTCGAGGTCGCTCCCGTTCCCGTTCTCGAGGAGGTGAGAAGGAACGGTCCCATCGAGAAAAGGACCCATCGTCCGGTCCATGCCGGAAGCCCTGCTTTACAAGGCAGCAGGGTTTATCGACCCAACAATGAACAAAATTGGCGAACCACAGCTGCAATTTATCGCCTGAAAATTACAGACTTGAGCACCTGTATGCAGGTTTTTAATCGACACTGGTGCCGATGTGTCCGTAGTACCGAAGGGATTGCATTCAGCAGTGAAATCTACGACTACGAAATTGTTCACCGCAAAGGGAACGCCAATAGAAGTATACGGTGAAGTGTTGCTCAAAGTTAATCTCGGTCTTCATTGCGAGTTTTTGTGGACTTCCTTAATCGCGAATGTGACTTCGAGAATAATCTTTATTTGCAACTTCGATTTGTTAATCGATTCAGAACAAAACCACCTAAATGACCATACAACCAATCATCAATCTGCCAGGGTACTCGCACTTACTAGTGAATACTTGATTAAGACATTCAGTCTAGTCTCACCGTATGCTAAAATACTGGCAGAATTTCCTAGCATCACTCGGCTCGCTCCGCCTGGTACGATTTGTGAATCTACCATTGTACACCGAATTGAGACAACCACCCAAGCAACAATTCAAGTTTTATTGTGTTTTTAAAGAACACTTAAAGGCTAAATCATGATCTTCAGAACCCTCATAAAACCAAAATTGTTACTTGGGCGGTCAGCCTGTCAACGCTCGGCCAAGATGACTGCCGCCGGATAAGCTCGAAGCGGATCGTGCCGAATTTGAGCCCTTAATGAACCTACGAAGCTGGCGTCAATCCAGCAGTAACTGGGCCAACCCGCTCCATATGGTGAAAAAAGCAGACGGTTTCTGGCGCCCATGTCGAGACTATCGCGCTTTGAATATCCAGACCGTCCCGGATTGGTACCTCCTGCCGTACCTGCAGGACTTCCCGACTATTTTGCAAGGTAAAACCATTTTTTCTAAACTTGACTTGCATCAGGTGCCAATTCATCCCGATGACATCCCAAAAACGGCTATCACGATGCCGTTTGGGCTATTTGAATTTTTGTTCATGACGTTTGGCTTGAGAAATGCAGGGCAAACGTTCCAAAGGCTCATCCACGGAGTAGTTCGTGGAGTGAACTTTATTTTACCCCTTCTACGGCGATCTGTTTATTGCCTCGTCTACGCCCTAGGAGCACCGGGAACATTTGCACCAGCTTTTTGAGAGGCTCAAGCAGCACAACCTGGCAATTAGTGTGAAGGAGTTGAAGAGCTTTCTGGCCATAATCTACTTTTACCGAAGATTTGTCCCAAATGCGATTGAAGCCCAAATCCCTTTGCTGGCAATTACCCCCGGCAATAAGCGCAACGATCGTTCACCGTTAACCTGGAGTGATGAAATACAAGCAGCTTTTGAGCGATGCAAACAGCTACTCACCCAAGCTACACTTCTGGCTCATCCCGCTAAGTCTGCTGAACTGTCACTCTGGGTTGACGCCTCGGACATTGCAGCAGGTGCAGCGTTGCACTAAATCGGCGATGAGCAAGAAGTTCGACAAAGCTCAGCTTCGCTACAGCACCTTCGATCGGCATTTAACTGCCATCTTCCTCGTCGTGTGGCATTTTAAGTTCATGTTCGACGAAGTTGCCACATCTATACGGACCACAAACCAATTATCTTTGCTTTCCGTCAAAATTTTGTTAAAGCTTCCTATCGCCAAGCTCTCGAGTTGGACTTCATTGGACAAATTACGACGGATATCCAGCACATAGTTGGCAAGGAAAACATCGTGGCCGACTTGCTTTCCCGCATTGCTGTTATCCAAACTGTGCTCTCACTGAATTTCGACGCACTTGCTGATGAGCCAAAGACCGACGAAGATCTCCGGAATATTCAGCAAGGTACATCTCCGACCTCTTTGAAGTTAATTCTTTTTACCGTTCCAGGCAGCACAAAAAAAAGTTGTTTTGTGATTCCTCAGGCGATCGCATTCGCCCCTTTGTTACGAATCCTTTTTGTAACGTCGTCCTGCAAGCCACGCACCGTGGTATACGTGCCACGGCCAAACTGATGAAGGACAGATTCGGTTTTCCCACATCGTCATCGATATTGTTGGAACATTCCCGCCAAGTGAAGGACATTGCTACTTCTTTACGGTCATCGACAGATTCACTCGGATTCCTGAAGCGTTGCGTTGAAGAGTGCTGAAGCTCTAGTTGGCGTCCCAACCTACTTCATGACCGACCAAGATCAGCAATTTGAGTCGTCACTGTTTTCCGAGCTGACTCGAATGCTTGGAACTACTCACCTATGCACAACGGCATACCATCCTCAATCGAACGCTATCACCGAGCGGTGGCACATGACTTGTCGATCTTAAGCCACGACCCGATCACTGGAGTGACTCTCCGAATACCATCCGAGTTTTTCGTTGACAATTCAAAGATTCAAAAAGAGGCCGAATTCGTCACCAACCGTCGTTGCAACTATTTGTTCGGCCAGATGGCGGAAGAAGTATCCCAACCAGAAGGAAATAACAAAATTATTTCAAGTTTTGTTATTCAGTTACGCTGTTTTTATAACAGAGGTTGTTAAAATTTAGATCGCGGATGTTGTCAAAATAACTGAAATTCTAACAAAAGATCCTCTAGAGGTAACACAGTTTTAGCAAACTATGATGTACACATAACATAAACAATACAAACTTTGTAACAGTTTTGTTACGCTGTAGCAAAATCATATTAGCTAGTGTTAAAATTAATTTACTTCTTTACGCAGCTTGTGCTTCCCAGGGCATTATATCATAATTTGTTATAGGTATATTTTACAATTACCCTGATGGAAATGTTTCAAGCAATTTTTTATCATAATCAGTTAGTTGTAACAAGGTTTGCTATAATTTTGTAATTTTTATGTTGTACGCTCCTGGTCAGGATTGCAAATGGAGTTTCAACGTTGGGTTTTCGAACGGTCGGTATGTTTTATTCAGACCCGATATCAAAACTCTGTTGAACTGGGGTCACAAATTATCAATAAATTATGTCAGCTAGTGCCGTAATTCCATCCAATCGACCATCCAAAAAAGGAAATTAATTTCCATTCCTGGTTGGTAATTCAATGCTGTCTGG
This sequence comes from Aedes japonicus, assembly GCA_034211315.2. Taxonomy (NCBI): domain Eukaryota; kingdom Metazoa; phylum Arthropoda; class Insecta; order Diptera; family Culicidae; genus Aedes; species Aedes japonicus. The sequence goes on from JASCZW010005340.1 coordinate 480,705, forward strand.
AATCAATCGCTGGTCTGAATCCCAGCACCAACGAGAATCGGGAGAAATGGATCGGGATAAACTCGCACCTTTTGATCCGTGAAACTCGGAAGCTTTTGAAAAAAAAAAGTGTGTACGGTAACAAATTACGACACACAAATATTCGGCAAAATTCGTCCGTTCAACCAATCATCTTCAAACTCTCAGAAAGTGAAATATAACATGTTATGAATATTCTCCCATGTTTGTTCTATTCAATTTCAATTCCATCTCCAAATGCACAAACCTTCTTCTTAACACTACTCATAAGGTCCTGAACATCATTTGGACCAACTATTTTTTGCGTCGCAATCCATGTTTTCTTCATATCTTCCTCCGAATACACTTCCTTAGGATGCTTCCGAAGTGCCTGTTTCATGATGGCCCAGTACTTTTCAATTGGCCGTAGTTCCGGTGCGTTCGTGGGTTTGAGATGTTTCGGCACGAAATTGACCTCCTTAGTCTTGTACCACTCCAAAACCTCTTTCGAGTGATGGCACGAGGCTAAATCCCGCCAGAAAATCGTAGGACCATCGTGTGTCCTCAGAATAGGAAGTAGACGCTTTTGGAGACATTCCTTTAGGTAACCTGTTCCAGTTGTCACGAATGGGGTTCTCCGTTTTTCACACGAGCAAATTGCTTGCCAAATCATATATATTTTGGCAAACTTTGACATCTTCTGCTTTCTAACGTCCTCAGGGACATCGAATTTATGATAGGCAGTGAAAACCTGGAGCCCCGGAATCTACCGGAAGTCTGCTTTCACATACATCTCATCATCCGTAACAAGGCAATGTGGTTTCGTCAACATCTGAGTGTAGAGCTTCCGTGCACGCGTTTTACTTACTGCATTCTGCCGTTAATCGCCATAAGACGCCTTTTGGGCTTTGTACGTGTGTAGTTCTTCACATTTTTTCGCATCTTGCACGAAAATTTTGGTAAGATTCAGTTTCTTCGCCACATCTATTGGGATTTCTCTTCAAAGCTTGAACTACCCGCTAGTTATCCTTAACACTATACGGAGATCCATTTTTGCCACTTTTTTCTTTCCGATCGAATGTCAAATGTTCATGGTACCGACTTAAAACATGAGACACCGTAGAATGTATCATTCTCAGCTCCCTGCTGATGGCATGATCCGGATTTTCGAGGTACGTGCGAAAAATTTCTTTGCACCGCTGCTGTTCTTCCGACTCCATCTTCACAACGATTGCACATCTGCTAGTAAAACTTACACAGCGTAAAAAAAATGCACATTGAACTAATTCCACCCAAAATTTTAATAGAAAATACCCAACGGGTAAAAAGTTACAGCCATTTAAAAGTGGTGCAATTTGATTCCGTACCACTTTTATTTCGAAAAGTCGAATGAACTGAATTAACACCAACTAAATCCCAACGAAGCAGGCGAAGTTCCAAAAAAAAACATATGGACGGCATCATATAACATTTGGAACAATGGTGTTGAAAATGGAAAGGAGTTTATCTATTTTTTGTTGTCCATATTTTTTGAACTGTTATAAAACTAGACCAAAATATTAGAACACCGCTGAAAACGGCCTAAACGACACGATGTTCTGATATGTAATGAGATGCTACACGGCGGCAATTCTATGGGCCTTGCCTCTTTGCTGCAATAATACTGATTTATTAACTGACTTGATGACATCCGCTAGTTGATTATTGTAATTTGACAATTTATTTCAAATTGAAGGTTATGGAATTTTACGTATACTGCAACTGAAGCTTGCATGGTTATGATTACATGATTCTTTCAAAACGTGAAGAAAACAGTGCGAACAATTTCATGAACCTTTTATCTCGTCGAAAAATACTTCTTCTCAATTACTAAAATATTTCTTATTAAATAAAATTGAAAGTGAACTATCCATTTTAAATTAAAAACGATTGGAATATCTTAGCAATCTTACCATGCGTAACACCAAACTACTTTTACAGGGTGTCTCACAATAGGTGTCACTAAAACAAAATGGTATTGAAGCAAAACAAATCAGCCAAATCATAGCATTTATAAAGATACTTGTTATAGAAATAAACCATATTAATTCAATTCTAATCGCTCGCCCTTTTGTTTGATAAAATTGCGCATACGCTTTGTAAACCCATTGCAGCTTGCACGCACGATTTCCTGAAGAATTTGGTCCCAAATATAAACCAAATATTTCTTGAATTGATCTAGAGTAAGCCCTTTCGTAGGTCCTTTTTACCCGATGTTCATGCATATAATCTCAAACAAAGTAGTCAAGTGGGTTGAGATCCGGTGAAGATGCTGGCCAAGAGAATCGGGTAAATTTTCCGCGCAACACGCTTGTGTCTTCTTTGCCTTGTGAGCTGGAGCTGAGTCCTGTTGGAAACAATATGGAGTATTCCCATACAGCGTTGAAGCATGAGGAAGCAGGTGGCTCTTCAAAAACTGCCCGATGAAATATTCAGTGTTGATTTTTATGCTGGGTTCTATGAAAAGAAGAGGAAATTTTCCTTTTTGTGAAACAGCGCCCTATACCATGATTTTCGATACATTCTGATAGCGTTCTACAGCTAGTCTATCTCTTGGAATATTGGCAAGACTTTTGCCAGAGAAAATAAAATCTCGCAGTCACCGTGCCGAACCAAAAGATTTCTGCTGATCAAAGACCCTGGCTTGCTTTTGACGCTCCATCAACCGGTGAACCCGTTGTTTCTTGTACGGCTTGCATTCCAGATCCTGTCTGAGGAGCCTGTTCATTGACGCAGGGGACATTTCCAGTTTCCTTGAACCGTTTCATGTTACGAAAAACAAAACACTTACTTACTCTGAACTGCTTAAGGCTATTGAATTTCTGACACGGTCTAAGCTTTTGCAAATGTAATTTTAAAACTTGCTCCCGTATGGCTTCCATGGTAGCTGATAAATATAAGCAAACGGAATTGATTATTTATATTCAGCGGTAAGCTGTCAAAAAAATACACTAAAAACTGGTAAAATCTGTATCCACATTAATCCGGACACCTTCAAATCATTGAACCTTTTGAAATATTGCACGTAGGAATGTAAAATTTCACTGTGGTTTAGCTGAAAGTCTATGATAAAAAAGATTAAGATTGATGTTTACATTTCATGTTTAGTATCTAAGATGGCGACGAAAGAAAAACAAGTGCGCGAGCGAATTTTGTACGGGCGAACGGCAAATCCTGACTTGTCAATACGGGACCTTGCAAAAACACTGGATTTGCCTAAATCCACTGTTCGCGATGTGCTCAAATCATTACCGAAACGTTTGACGATGGAGAGGAAACCGAGATGTGACAAAAACATTGAACGCGCTGATCCTGTCATGGACCGAAAGGTGAAAAGGATATTAACGAAAATCCCAAATCTCTCCATTTGAACAGTGGCGCGTAAAATAGGGATGTCGCCTGGTTTTGTCCAAAAATCAAAAGAACGTTTGGAACTTAAGTCGTACAAGGTAAAAACAGTTGCAAATCGCAACGACAAAAAGAACTTGGCAGCATAATCACGGGCTCGACGTTTGTACAGCGACTATTTGACGAAGTTTTCATGCGTTGTTATGGACGATGAAACTTATGTCCTGGAGGATTTCTGCTATTTATTCTGCTATGGCTACAGCTGAGCATTTCAGAACGAAGAAGACATCGAAATTTCCCAAACAATAACTTGTGTGGCAAGAAATTTGCACGTGTGGCAAAAACAGTAAATCTTTCGTCATTACAGGCACAATCAACAAGGAGATCTGTCAGAAAGAGTGTCTGCAGAAGCAATTGCTACCCTTCATCAAAAGTCACAAATTGCTACGACCAATCGAGAGATATTGGGCTCTGATGAAGCGGAAGCTTTCTGGAAACAAGCAATGAACCAAAGACATCAAACACTTCCAGCAAGTTTGGACAACGACGGCTTCTACGATTTCTGAAGTGTCTGTACAAACCCTAATTGACGGAGTCAAGCGCAAAGTTCGAAAATTGTATGCAAATATCGAATAACTATGTTTTGTCTTCACGAATTGTTAAAACACATCCCATGAATCTGAAATAAACAAATACGAAGGAAATATAATGTGAAATTTATCTAGAAATTAGAAGAAAAATTATTTATTCCTAATTATTATTAATTATTATCCATTGAATTCCAACTACTTATGCTTATCTTTGACAGATACGCGTGTTTCGTCTACAATGTGCAGACTTCTTCAGTGTTTCGTACTAATAACTCGACTTAAAAATTATGTTTTATTCATGTTTTGAGGTGTCCGAAATTTATGTTTTATTCATGTTTTGAGGTGTCCGGATGATTGCGGATACAGACCTTATAATCAATTCCGCTGTTAAAATTACCCAGCTAAAATAAACCAAGACGGAAAAAGGTGATACCTATTGTGAGACACACTGTGCAGGCAATTCTGGCGACGGCACTTGGTCGAACGAAACCCACTGAAGAACCGGAGAACTTTAAACTGAATAAATAACCAATAGTGTGGAAATGCATTCCCCGAGTCCAGAAATGGGGTGCCCTAGTCAATTCACATACACAACTCACACCAACCGTGGAAAAAAAAGTCCGTACATCTCAACGGAGTGTATAATTTTAATCGCCTGTAATTGGAAATAATTGCCAGAGGGAAAGGAAATTGCCTGACTGTAACTGGGGATTGCATCGATTTGGCGCTCGTATTTCGCGTTTGATAGTCGATTCCTGCTGTACACCGTAATTAGAAGGTGCAAGCACAACGGCAAGAATCGAATCAGCAAAAAAAAAGCAAAACCTTTGTTCAATAACTCACATTTCTATGGGTGCGTTCCACCCATATCCGATGAGGCCTTCGGGCCCCAACTTACCTGAAAAGAGAAGGAGAAAGAGGAACCATTTTCAACAAAAATTAACAAATTTCAGTTTCATTCCGCTACACATCAATAATCATGGACAGTTGCACAGTAAATACAAATCCCCGCCTACAAACACTTAATTGTGGATGATTGGAATGATGGAAAAATTCATGCTGAAATTCTACGAACGAATTGATGATGCAATTCCAGTAAAGGTTTACGGCTATTTTTTTATTTTCTGATTCAAATTTACCGAGCTTATCCATTCTGGAATACATTTTGTAGAACTGTGGACAGCGGAACCGCATCATCAATATAACAGCCACTCGTTGTGTGGTACATTTAACACATGTGTAACGCAGTTTTACAGTGGGTGATGGACATTATACATAAGCCGCAAAACTACAGGAACGATAAAATGCAAAAACATGAAAATTCAAGCTCATGCAAAATAAAATGAACCAGCTGCAGGGATCGCCGGGCAACATGCGGAGCTAAGGGATGTGAGATTAAATTAATGTGTAAGGGTTGTAATGTCAAGGAAAAGTAAAAGGCGATGAATTTCCGAACATAAGATGTGTTTTGTATTTTCTTCTTTGATTCCATCAAACCGTTACATGTGGAATAAATCTAATTTATTAGAGTGCTCCTCGCATCGCACGTGTTCTCGTCCTCTTGAAAACATTTTGAACGGGGAATGGTGCACTGATAACATTTTGGACATCAATAGGCATTGGCGTAACTACTGGGGGTGCCTAGGGGGCCAGGCCCCCTCCAGAATTCTGTAGGTCCCCCCCCCCCCCAGGATTTTTTCTCAATATATTTCTTATTTGAAATGAAACACTTTTCATAATCTCTACGGAATTGTAGGGATTTTTTTCCAGAGTAAGTTGTTTCTGTACTTCGCTCCCTTCAGAAATAGTTTGAACGAGTAACATACCCTCTTCCCCACACAAACCCCACTGTACCTTATAGGATGAAAAAAAGGTACATTTATCAAGAAATCCACTTCGCTCAAGAGTTTCCGTCTAATAAAATATTTTCAAATTGGAAATATCTTCCCAACAGCATGGGATCCCAGTTGTGAACAGCAATTTTTGCTAGAACCAAACATATGAAGAGAAAGTATGGATAGGTTCGATAGAGCTCGGCAGGTTATGAAATTTAAAAGAAGTAGTGAAATTGTACGTATTGCTTTTGTCAAGCAGTATTTCGAAGCAAACGCACACACTTTTACCACACATCCCCATGCAGGGTAGATCACGGACCCGTCACCTTGACTGGCAAAACTGTATGCGCTTGATCGTGCTCAAATTCCGCCAAAGACACAGAATGTTTCTAGCGATGAAAAATCTCTGTTTTCACATTCCCTTAAGACCACATTTGATGGAAATCAATTTCCAATTAGAGGTTTTAAAACCAAAACTTCTCATTTTTACCAGTTGTGTTTTTTTTCGGCGTTGTTTACTTAACAACCTCGGAGAGAGACCCGGTAAGGTGTCGTATGCTGATCCTCTTAACAGCATGTTTTGACGGAAACCCCACCATTGAATAAATACACTACTAATTATGTTTTTTTTACTGCGTTTGGTTCGAAATACTGCTTAACAAAAGCCCTACGCCTTAAGCTTGTAGTACACTGTTTGTCCAATAGCCAAATATTTGGCATAGGCAGCTAGACAGCTGACAGATATCATAGATGTTTTTCAGATGCTTATCTGCCTATGACAAATATTTGGCTATTGGACAAACAGTGTACTACAAGCTTTAGCTCTAAATAATTCTGAATTTTAATAATTCAATTTTATTAACCCTTATATGATCGACAGGGTACCCGACTACCTTTCAATGTTTTACATTACTAAATTTGATAGTTTATTTTAAACTAGGAAGCTGAAATTTAGTGACATCTTAATTATAGTTGGAAGGCAACTTTATACATAAAAAAATTTCGTAAAGTAGCAAGGGGTGCCGAAGGGGGGGACCTCGATTTTTTTTACCCCTAAAGTGATCGACAGGGTACCCGTGTGCCCACCAAATTCATATGATCATAACTCTGGCTTTTATTGACCGATTATTATTCTTTTGGAACCATTAGATTCCAAAACTCATTGACTTTATGGAAATTATAGGCAATGACCATTTGAATTCATCTGGTTCCCGTAAATCCGGGTTACCGGGGCTGTGTTCCTGTACGGAGACACAATATCGGAACATCTATTGAATTCGCAAGAATGGATGTCAGAATGTAAGGAATAACTCCTAGAAACTATTTCTATCCTATTGTGGGCCCTATGCCAACTTGTTCATGGAACGGCCATTCTGTAACAGGTTCCTGTGGGACCTCGAGTGGCCATGAACATTCATCAGATGCCAAAAAACGTTTAGAAATAGCTTTCTGGTAAAATTTCATGAATTTTGAAGCCCAAATTGTCAAGGTTTCCTTCTAAACATGAAACCTGTTCCAGATTGACAAGTCCGAGGACAAATCATCAGATTGCCACCAAACATTAAGAAATATCCTACTGGAGAAATTTCATGAATTTTGATACCCATATTGCCTGGAGTTTCTACTGAAAACGTTCATGGCCACTCGAGGCCCCATGCGAACCTGTTCCGGAAAAACCGGTCCGAGGACAAATCATCAGATTGCCACCAAACGTTGAGATATATCGTACTGGAGAAATTTCATGATACCCATATTGCCAGGGTTTCTTTTTAAATATTTTCATGGCCACTCGAGGCCCCACGGGAACCTGTTACAGAATGGCCGTTGCAGGAACAAGTCGGCATATGGCCCACAATGGAATAGAAATAGTTTCTAGGAATTATTCCATAGATTTTGACATCCATTTCCGGAAGTTTAATAGATGTTTCCAATTAGTGCCTCCGTACCGGAATACAGCCCTGGTAACCTGGATTTACGGGAACCAGATGAATTCAAATGGTCATTGCTAATAATTGCTTATGTCCCAATGAGTTTTGGAATCTAACGGTGCCAAAAGAATTAAAATCGGTCAATAATAGCCAGAGTTATAATCATTTGAATTTGGTGGGTACCCGGGTACCCTGTCGATCACTGAAAGGTGTTTTTTTGTCGAACACATAAGGGTTAATATTAAAATCTCGAGACTTATATCTAAAATGTAAAATGTCGAGTGTGTTAAGTTGAAACATAATATTTTAAACGCTTTTTTATGTACGTATTTTTATTTTATTTTATTGTATTCAAGAAGGTATTACAATAATCAGTTTTATTTAAAGGCGCACGATATCATTTTATCTTGTACGACCAATTTAGTAGAGTATAGACTCCCCAGATTGAATAAAAGTTTCGAAGCTAACGAATGTCCACAAGCAAAATATGGAGATAAAATTTTATTCATAATTTAAAAAATATAGATAGAATTTTATTCATAAACGATAATATTTTCGAAAATGCGGTTTTAAAATTAAGGTAGATTATTATAGTAAATTCCTGAAATCATAACATTTGTTAGGGTTGAGTTCAGTACCACTAGTTGTTGATGTAGACTACATAATGGGCCTCTATGTCAAATTTAATCATAATTCACTTCGCTTTTATTATAACAGTTGTCTTACATTTATTCTTAAGATTTTTAAAAAGGATTTTATTTTCAATCAAAAGGTTCTATTTTTGGCTAAATAGTTCCTTTTATACAGTGGTGGCGAAAATATTAAATACATCTACAGTTTTTCATATAAAGTAGTAAAATTTGACATTCTCTATGTCAGCACTCAAAGGATAGATTGGCTGAAATTTTAACTATAGCTAGACAATAGAAGTAACCTGAATTTCAAATTGTGTTGAATTTATAAACTGTGTTTCAAAGATTTCAAAATTACGTCAGATCCACCATCTCATAAAATTAAATAAAAAACATTTATTTTCTTTTACAAAATAGTTTATTTCATAAGAATGAGCTATTTTGCCGAAGAATTCATGCTTGTAGAACTTTTCATATTCAAATTAATTAAAAGCTAAATTTTTGCCAAACCTTCTAACACGGCAAATCTGATGCCATTTTGAAGACTGTACTTGAAAATTTAAAAATTCAAAACGGTGCATTTGCTGTTCACATTCTTTTGCCATAGCTTCAAAAACTTTCGAAAAATTTCCATGGATTTTCGATACCCTGGAATACTGTCAATGTCAATCAAAATCTTAAGTTTAACCTCAAATTACCCATGAATGTTTTTTTCGAACTGCCGTGAAGTTCTCAGTAGGTTTTTGATGAAATAATCATCGGAATTCTCCTGCAAATTTTTTGAACTCTCTTAAGAAATTTTCCTTGATATAACTTTTTAATTTTCATTGTGTTTTTCATAGAATTCCACTATGAAACAACCTTGGTTGATGATTTGCTCACAAAACATTCTAAAAGTTATTTAATAAGAAACTTAAATCGAATTCCATTGAATGGTTGAAAAATATCCACATTGTGGAAACTGAAAAAAATCTCTGAATTTTGAAATTCCTGTTTTTTTTTATACAGTTTCATTAGAGAAGTAAAATTGCTAAGTAAAGAAGTGATTGAATTTTAATTTTATGTAACAATTGATTTACAGAATTCCGTACAATCTGGACAAATGAACAAGAGTAAATATGAAAAATTAAGAGATAGGGAGGTATATCCTAATACTTCAGATATTTTTTTTCAAGAAAACATAGTCGTGGAGCAGGTTTCAGGTTTTTTCTATTATTTTTTAGTTCGTTTTGATAGTTATTTAAAAAGAAATATTGAAACCCCTGACCACGGTTTATTAGGCACACCATGCCCTAGGTATATTATGATTCTTCTGCAAGAAGCAACTTTAAGTTAATAGCTGCATTTCAAAGCGCTTAATTTTTCTTCTTAACTTTTCGCTTAACTTCTAAGCCATGAGACGCATAAAAACATGAATGAGAAGCATCATGACGCGGAACCAATTTTCAAATCTGGCAAATTTAAGTATTGGGAACGGATTTGTGAAGGAAACAGTATCAACCGACATAATTTTGAAGATTTAAAACGCGTTATCCAAACCAATCTAAAATGTTCATTGACTCAATGTTGTTCTTTGATGTTTTAAGATTTGTAGTTGAAACTTGATTCTATATAGATTCAGGACTATTCTCCGCCTCGGATGAGTTGAGACGCCTCTAGAGAATCGAGTAAGGTGACTACAGTAACATCGTGTGAGTCCATTCTCCATTTGATCCAGACGGAATTATACGAGGTATATATTCCCCCACTCGACTCTTTGAAGGCATCTCGACTCACCGAGGCGCAGAATAGACCTAATTATTCGATTAAATCTGTCTTAATTTATCAATTAAAATAACATGTTCCCAACAACTACGGTACTTTCGTCGCTCTTTTCAATATTCTTATAAACGAAAAAAATCCTTAGTGCAGGCCCCCTCCAGGCCCCCTCCAGACTAATTGTCTAGCTCCGCCAATGTCAATAGGGATCTCGAAAAACACAAAAAGAGTTTATTTTGTTTAAACAACAATGTCAGTCTTTTCTTACAACATAAGAATCAATGTCTGGTTGAAATTGGCGATTCTGAATGTTTTTGAAAACCAAACTCCTACAATCTTTCTCAACGTTAATAAAACGAGGAATAATTCCAAAACCTAAAATTAAACAATCATTCGAACAAATGAAACGATAAACGTAAAAATGTCTCTTCTTTCCCCCATAGTACATTTAGTAGCTTAATGAAAGACAGCTTCCTTCCCATGTGTCGTCCTACCTATGCTTAATTCATTTGAACTCGCATATCCCTCCCACCCGTGCCCCGACAAGCCTCCCTCAGTTTAGTTAGTCTTGCCGAAGCATATGAAAAACATAACTTTCTCTCGAAAAAAGAAAGAAAAGTCAAATGCAACTACCACCGACTGATGTGAGCCTGCCACTCTGAAGTTTTATGAGCCAGCTTGTCTGCTAGAATGTCGATTCAGTTTGCCGGAAACGAGAAAAATAAAAAAATAAAAGAAGAAACGAAACTCATAAGACAATAGCACCTTTCCTAGATCCTCATTCTTTTCACAAAACAGTCGACAAGCAAAGACAAACAGTTTTTCGCTGCAGCAGACACCTTCAGCTAAACTAACCTATGGCTGCTGCTGCTGGTGCTGCTTCGGCTGCCGGCGCTAGGAAGTGCTTAAACGTTAGCCGAAAAATTCATTTATAATTTAAATTTAAAATTCAAATAAAAATTATTAGACAAGACAAAAGCTCTGGCACCACCGGAGCAGAAGTGCCACGCCACACCACATAAGTTGGGAAGGGATTTCTCATCAGGCCATGGCTTGGGTTTTATAGCGATTTTATAGGCTCGACAAATGGAAATGTGAGCGTGAATCTAAGTGCACTTTTTTGCCATGACAGCGTGATGACGACGAGGACGACTTCCCGGCAGACACGGCAGGCAAAGCAGGAAAACTTTATTATTTTGCGAAAGTGGAAAACTTTCCTCCGACTGCATTTCGGGTCTCTTACCGAGCGGAGCGTGGTCTGGAGAGGTGTTTATTAGTTCATCTTTTGTTGTACATGCTTAATGCCACCGGATTAAATGAAGATGTGCAAATTTTAAGGTTGGACGAGGTGATACTTCGAAAAGGATTTGTAGTAAAAATTGAAGGAAGTGAAAGGATTAAGGAGTTCACAGCTTGGCGCGTTTTTTACTGCAGTGGAAGTGAATGGGTCAGCCAGAGCTCAGTGAATAAAGGCGTGACTAGAAAGCAACACCATGCTGGAGGGGGCAGGGTTCGATTCCCGGTCTGCTCTAGGAGTTTTTCGAAGTCAAACAAGTCAGCATAATTCGATAGATGTTTCCAAATTGCACCTCCGTACGGGACCACAGCCCCGGTAACCCTGATTTACGGGAACCAGATACATTCAAATGATCATTCCCTAAAGCGAATGAGTTTTTGAATCTAAAGGTGCAAAAAGAATTAAAATCGGTCAATATTTGCCAGTGTTATAATCATTTGAATTTGGTGGGTACCCGGGTACCCGGGTAGATCACTTAAAGTTGATGTAGAAGGAGATGTTCGCTCATCACCATGAGGCACCAAGAGTGGACTGTAATGTTTGCTAGAATGTAAGATATGACAAGAAAGTGTTGAAAGTTTCGTCAGTGTATGGTAGGTTGGAAATAAAACAGATGTATTGCAAATTAAGCGAACGGGCATGGGTAAAGTAGTACTCGAACCAAGGACGTCACCCTTTGCCCAACATCCCACTGCGGGGTAGGTCGAGGCACGGACAAATCCTCCACCTCAACAGGCAAAAGGTGACGTTTGGAAAGCGCTCATGTACCACTGGTGGCATTGTGATAGTTATATATTATACGCACTCTGTTTTGATGCGCACATTGGAGAGGAACACCCCCGGAGCAAAGAAATTCGTCATCGTGCCGTATTTAGTGTCAGCCAGATACAGCACTCCTGGAGAAATGTGGGTGCATCGAGTGCAAGCTGAGTTCTGGCAGTCCGACGGTTTGACGTGATCGGAAGGTGTAGCAAATGCTGAAGACGAAAGGCAAGGTGGCGAGATCCTTCCGCGCCTCTGGTCGGAGGGTCGGTGTAAAAAATCTTTGGCCTACATGGACATCATCATGTAGAATTGGAAGTCGAGGCCACCGTATTGGAAGCGCAAGTGGCCACCCAAAATAACTTCCCTCGGGAAGAGGTGAGCAGTGTCGTGAAGTACATCTCCCACACAAAGATCCCGAGGTCCTCTTGTGGCTGACAATCAGTGAGAAGTGGATGTCAAAACAGCTCAGCTTTTCTAGGAGACTTGCGGACAACTGAAAGGTGTACAGCACGAAGTGCTTACCGGAACTTCTGGCCTTCATTAAAAAACGCCACTCGGAGGACGATGTCGTGTTATGGCCGGATTTTGGCTCCGCATATTAAGTGAAGCGATTGCTGGAGAAGTACGCCCAAAGTACGCCCCGTGTTCCTAACGTGTACCATTTGCACCCAATTGAATTTTTTTGGGTGAACCTGAACCTGAACATTTTTTGAACATTTTTTTATTTGAATTGGATTTCTATATTTGAAAGACTTTCAGCCTTTGGCTGGTTTGTCTCTTAGGAGCAATTTTGTGGCCAAAACTAAAAAGGAGCTGATCAATAGGGTGATCTGAGAGTTGAATAATATGCCAACATATTACATTTTGGCTATCTGCCGAATGGCCTCCTATCCGTGAGTGGAGTCATTTTTGTAAAATCATGAATTTATGCTGGCATCAATTTAAATTTGTTTTATTTTGATATTTCTCATCGTTTTTAATTCTCATAATTCCGTAAACAGGCGACACACTATGGAACACCCTGTAAAGCGATCAGCCCGGAATTTGTTCCGTACAGTTTTTATGGTTTGGCGAGCATGCAGATTTCCTTCCGCCACCTTTATACTGTTTCCAGAACTTTGTGCCAGCTGCGTCTCGTTGGAAAATCCACGCTAGTATAGATTTTGAGATCATCGAGGAAGTCGTTGCGTAAATATGAATTTTGCACCTAGAAAAAATGCCTCATAAATTGTCTCGTAGAACAAATGTATTGCCTATCATCCAGATAAATAAAATCTGAACATCATTACACGTTTTTGTACAATGCACGACATGAATTTCGTAAAAACCATGTTAGTGTTGCCAGTGGGATGGGCGGGAATCATATCCCGTATTAAAAATAAAACCTGTCGAGGGTTGTTGAGGCTTTCTATAATAGGTCGTAAAATCTTAATCTAAAATCGTTAACCTATGATTGTTAAAACTACCCTAAATCTATTGCTCATTGTTCAGATCGACAATATCTCATCCGACTCACTTTCCACACGATCACTCAAAGTTCAAGGGGTTAACGATCGTCTGATAAAGAACATAATCCTGTACGATTATATCTCCCAGTTAGATCGGTCGGTTGCAAGAAGTTTAAATAACTTACTCGCGAATTGAATAAGTAAAGCACGAGATCTGGTGTTGATATCCCCAGTCTGTTTTGCGAACGCGATCAATGCTAAACTAATGCTCTGATAAGAGAGCATAGATAGCAGAGCGAAAAAAGTGCGACCTACATGCATGCCACACTCGCTGACCTTGGGATTGCCGTTTTTATCACGGCAAAGCAAACCCTTCGATTGGGCATGTATAGCTCATTTGCGTCAACAAGGGTTGTGACTTGATAGGCATTGATCGAGTAGTTTCTCATAAGTCACCATGTCCTAGTGATATCAACCATGCATTCAATCAAAGCTCCTCTTAAATGTACAGGATCAACGATGAGCAATTTTTCGTTGTTATGAAGATCTGATTCATACAACTACGTTTCTCAGAGACGTTCAGAGACGTTTCTCTTTTATTTTCAACAACTTATTCTAAGAATTGTAGCTCTAAGAATTGTTTTGGTACAATCCATGACAGTTGTTGATGTGTCCCTTTATTTTGTGATACAACATGTTTACATTCTTGTTACATTCAGTAAAATGGCGTCGTATCAAACGGAAGTGCGCAAACACATTTTGTAAGAACGGAAGCAAAATATAAATTTATCAGTACTGCCATAAAACTCAAAATACCGAAAAGTATCGTGTTTTATGTTTGTAAATAATTTGATCAGCGCTTGACTGTGGATCGGAAGGTTGGAAGGGGAACAAATCGAAAAGAATGCTCGCTACAAATGGACCCAAAGGTGTAGCCATTATTGAGAAAAACCCCAATCTCTCTGTGCGAAATGTAGCTCGCAAAGTTGTGAAATCATAATCATACGTACAAAAAATGAAACAGAGGCAAGTATTGAAGGCGTACAGAGTAAAACAGGTGCCCAACCGTGGAGACATGCAAAATTTTACTACAAAAAGTCGTGCTAGGGGCTTTACACCTATTGAGAGTGTATGCAAACGCGGTTGCTACTGTTTTTAAGAAGCTCCAACTCTGTCCAGAACTTCACAAAAAAAAGTACTGGGCTATACTTGATATTATTCTTTCCTTGTATTCTCCCATACGCGGGGTAACGATCTGTGATGATGTTGTTTTGAGAAGGAAATAATTTCTCCATGAGGCTCTAGGAGTAGACAGCATTTTTTAGCTAGAACAAAGTTGTGAAGAGAAAGTATTGATAGTTCCGTTAGCTCATGGCAGGCTGTGAAAATTGAATAGAAGTAGTTTGAAATTGAGCGGAGGGCATTGTGAGGTAGTATTCCGAAACAGCAAACACAAACTTTTGCCAAGTCTACTCCTAGAGCCTCATGGTGATGAGAAATTATTTCCTTTTCAAAACAACATCATCACTGGGCTATAGTTAAGCGGAAACTCTTCGAAACTAAGTAGAAAGCAAATGGTACCGATGATTTTAAGAGAAGATGGAGATTCGTCACGGCGGGCGTATCTGGGGATACCGTATGGAACCTGATGGCGGGTGTACCACAGAAAAGTCGAGAATTTTACAGAAAGAAGGATTAACATTCTGATCAACTGTTTCTAATGTACAATTTGCATTAAAAAACATTGACTTTTTTTTCGGATGGTGATAAAAAACAGTTAAGACATATAATTGCTTTTGGTCAATTTTCCATGGAAGGTAATTATTTAAGGAAACTTACAGATAAATTCTACGCCCTTGCGAACGGCCTTCCGGCAGTTGTCCGAAACATTCGCCATGGCGGACAAAAACATGCGTGCAGGCATGTTTTTGAGGTCTTTCTTCGTTTTACTTATCAATTCCTCCTCAGTTCTCGCAACAAAATTATTGGAATAGACCTTACGCTTCAGGTTGGCCCAGACATTTTCGATGGGACGCAGCTGGGGGACGTTGGGCAGGTTCACCGATTTGGTTACCATATTGATATTCAGCCGCTCCATCTCCTCCAACGATCGCTTCGAGTAGTGAGCCAACGCCACATCCGGTCAGAACACCGCGTCTTTGCCCTCATGGTATTTCTTGATGAACGACGCAACTTCCGGTAGGCATATCGTACTATAAATTTTCCCGTTCATGACCAGTCCCCTTCTCACTGATTGTCAGCCACAGCAGCACCTTGTTGGGGAACTTGGTGTGTGAAATGAACTTCATCTCGGAGCTCACTTTCTTCGTGGGGGAAGTAAAATACAAAGTGTTCTGCCAGTCGTTGCCACCCAGGGTTAGATAGGTCTCGTCGTCCATCACCATCGTCGTTCATCATTCGCCGGGAAAATCGAGGTGACTTATTCAGCCGCTGCCGCTGCGTCATTGCCTGCAGCTCCGAAACCCGTGGACGCGACATCCGCTTCCTGACATGTATGCTCATGTTCGCCATGTACTTTTTCACTATTTGGCCGGTTGAACCGATCTCCCGGCCAAGCGCACGCAGCGATGTAGCCACTTTTCCCTCGGTCTTCCTCTTCAGCATCCTTTGTAGCTTCTTGTCGCTCAGGGTCGTCGGCTGTCCGGAACCAGGCTATCTTTCAATGCTCTGATTGTTGTCTAATAGTGCCAAGATGTGAAAGGTGCCGGAACGGGCGAATCTGGCGTCCACAAAGTGCCGCACGATGTCCGTTTTCGACGCGTCGCGGTGCCGTTCTTTGAACGCGCACATTTTTGAACGGAGTTGCTCCAGTGTTTTTGCCATCACGGTTAGAGTTCGACTGATAAAGCTGGCAAATTTTGTTGGCTGACTAATGGGTTACTGTGATTGATACTGCATGGGTAGTTTCGTCAGTGCGGGTGAAGATGAACCCATGAAAAATCGGAAATTTTTGTCAATTCTTTCCGAAATTTAACGTGTTTAAAGCAAAAGAAGAAATCAGTGTTGCAGAATTTGGTGGCAGGAGTTTAACGAAAAGCTGAAAAACTTGATCTTGGTTCCAGGCGAGCTTAGCTGAATAAATTTTCTGCATTGCGGGTAATTTTGTTTGACAGCAAAATATCCATAACAAACTGAGGTTTTTACAGAGTATCATGCTCCAAATGATATGCTCATTTAATTTCGTGGTGAATATTGACACGATAAGAGCCAAAAATTAATGAGCCTCAAAAATAATGCGAGATTACAACAACACAACCCAAATTTAAACAAATATGTTCGATAACTTATTCATGAAATTCTTCAAAATTAATGGAATCCAATAAGTTTATCTAAGAATATGCCGAAATTGGTCTTTGATCTACAGTTTATTTGCATTACATTTAAAATTTGGTGCCTTTATTTTTCCACATTTCAATTATTTCTCGTATACACACAAAGAAAAATAATTGTTAAATTTAAATAAAACATTTCTAAAATTGAAAAGTTGCGTTGGTTCTTTTTAGTAGAAAGCGGTTAGCTTTCACTACAAAAACGTTCAAACTGTCAAGTCAAAATTTTTCTGCTTGGTTCATTTAAAAGTTGAAACTTTCAAAACGAATTGTAGAACTGTTAAAACAAAACCGTGGCATCGTTGAAAATGAAAGCAAATTAAATTTATTTCAAAATGAAATTTCAACTATAAAGTTTTGTGCAATTCTAATAAAAGGAACCTGCTTTAAGATTGAAATAATAAATTGTTTTACAAAAATTGTTTATTTTTTTAGATGAATCATTATAAATTTTAATAGGACAGCTTTTCGCTTGCAACTTATTTTATTATTAATAAAAGTCGGATATAATTCATAAAACATTATTTTTTCGTTTTGTAATCAGCATTCCCAAACACACACATATAAAACAAATTAATAAACTTATACTGCACGACGGTTCACAAAATTGCCATGAAAAATTCAGGCTTGAAAGTAGTCACTGACGCCGGCGGTTTCCAGTTCGCACATCGAAGGCGTCTTCGCTTCCGTTTCGGCCGGAGGAGTGTCGGACCCGGTGTCCTCCGTCGTTGTCATGGCGGTTGCCTCGTCACACCTGACGTCGCCTAGAAATCGGACTTTGAGAGCGAATCGTTGGACGATGGACCGTTCGTCAACGGGGTTTGTTAGGACGGATTCGTAGCTTGGATCCAATTCGCTGCCGGTGAGAGATTCGAGATAATTTATTAGATTGCCCGACGAGCTGTAATCTGTGGAATCCGTCAGAGCGTATTACTATAAGGGTTAAACTGCGAAAGCAATTTCCTAGGAAAATAATCCACCGTCTCTTACCTTAAATTCCAAATCCCTTCACTAATTAAACGTAAATCAGGACCATATCCGTGAGTAGTTTTGATGTTTTCCCGGACGGTTTAAGAGAACAGAACGACTTTGGCAGGAAAACCTGATTCTTTTTTTTTCTATCAAACGAAGACGGCTTGCTTTTTATGTTGGTGGACTTGACAGTTCTACAATTTTCATGGTAAAAGAAATCACTTTTAAATGTACACACTGAACCGAAACATAACACTTTCAAATCAAACGAAGAACTTTCGTTGTAGATAATTTTACTTTCAATATAATGAAAAATATACAATTTTTAGAAGTAAAGCGCTAAACTTTTAATAAAACAAGATTTATTTTTATACCTTAAAGAAATTTGGTCATTTGGTGACAACCTTTAATGCCAATTTGCCGGTTAATGCATTGACTGAAGGCAAAACGGTTAAAAGTGCTATGTCAACTGACCATAATAAGATAATATAAATGGGTCCTAAAGCGGCATTTTAAAACTGCATTAAATGAGTTCATAAAGTAGTAATAAAACCTTTGATAGGAGTAGAAGAAATTTGAGATAACGAAGTCTTAAGATCGTTTAAAACAAGTAGTGTAAGTAATCATAATAGTGATTACAATATGAAACCTATTGGCACCTCTTGGATTCATAATAAAACCAAATTGTTTTCAAAGGAACGTCCATCAATTACGTCACGCAAAAAATGACTTTTAATAAGCCCCCCTCCCCTCCCTGTAATTTTTTTGTATGGACCTTTAAATTTTGTTTGTATGGATCACGTTTTCTCAAACCGTCCCCTCCCCCCTTTTAAGGAGGGATATACAGTTAAAATGACTAAAATTTTTTTCAATATTTTGCATAAAAGTTAGTAAATTTCCGTAGAATACGCTCCCGAAACCCTTTTTTCGAAATTCGAACACCAAGTGTTTCGTTTTATCGTTTTTCGAAAACGCCTTCTTCGCCAGACCGATAATTAAAACTTTCAACGCGTTTCAAAACAGCATTTTCGGAGTTTATGCCAATTATTCAATTAGGATGAATCATATAGGATTTCTTAATTATAGTATTACCTTCTATATGAATTAAAAATTGTTGTTATGTTTTATTATTAATACGGAAAAATGTGATAAAATGGCGGAAAAATATGGATTTTTTCCTAAAAAGTTACGCCAAAAGTGCAAATGATTTTTTTAACATTTTTTTTAATTCATCTACTAAATGTAAATGTAATTAATGTATTTTTTTTTTGGGTTAGCAGATTTCAGATCGAAACTGCGACCAGGAGAGCCGGCACAAGCAAAATGCAACGACTTTTTCAACGTACTCCAACGGCCGCCATTTTGTTGAAATTTTTTTTGTATACTACATGGATACACATAGATACAAAAGTTTCGATTGATTTGAGTTAAAACTTCCCCTTGATTTTATTTTTCAAAAATGAGCTTTTTTTCTCGTTCTAACTGTATATTTCCCCTTAATGCGTGACATAATTAATGGACCTTTCCCAAGTGGATTTGATAAAACCTTAATAAAACATAATAGAGCAGGATGGATCTGGCAATGTTAATTGGGATCCTATAATACCGCTCTGTTGACCTGTTTTGTCAAAAAGTAAGATAAACGACTGTGCCGTTAGTAGAAAGTTGTCGGTGTGAGCGCATATAACGTAGTTGATGTTATTTGTCGAGAGGAGAGTACATGGAATGTCATTGGCAGAGTCAGTCACAGATTATGTCAGAGCTGCAGAGAAATCGAAGCAATGTCCAGCAAGAGAACAACACTAGTTAGAGCTAAGAGCTTACGAGAAGTGTTTGGGCATAGACCTTTTACCAAGTAGAACTCCATGAAGAGCTCCGTGAGATTGGAGGCAACAAGGTTTCAAGTGGGATCAGAAGTAGAAAAACCCTGGACAAAAACCATGGTTAGTTCATAAAGACTACACTCACACACATATACACTCACCGACATTTTGCGATCTGGAAAGTTCGAAGGGTCTGTGACAGTTGGAGCCCCGTGGGAAGCAACGTTTGGCAACATATAATGGATAAAAAAATAGCTTCCAACTGAGCACAATATTTTGGGAATTGATTTATCGTCAACTTTGATAAATTTGGTAACTACTGATAGAAGTAAGTACAACATCAGTCCAAGGAATAATGATGCACACTAAGATGACAGGTCAAGAACAATGAAAAGGGGTAATTAGAACGCCCATTTACATTTCACTGGCCACATAAAATTTACTTGATTTAACCATGAATTTTGCACTTCCTAAATCGCATGAAAGTTTAGTGAATTTATAGTAGATATTTTCCACTGATTATGTGAATTTTTGGGGTGTACCCTTCAAGTCTTCATAAAAAAAAACAATTGTATTATTTTTAACAAATTGAAAATCAGATTTAGTATCATGTAGCTGACTAACTGAATTGGCCTTCAATAATTCGTGAAATTTTGATTACGGTTTCATGAACGTCTATGATTAAAATTAATGTGTTTGTTGAAATAACATAATACCCCAGAGATTCTGTGTTCAATCTGAGTCGAGGTCGGAGGTTTTTCTGAGGCTAAAAAATCTGATTGATTGATTTAAAAAAAAAACATGTTGAGTGCGATATGTAGAGTCCACGTGGTGGAGTCAAGTTCCTGGCGTTTTCCCGACTTCCACTGGTTAGCGTAGAACAAGCCTATTTTGTAACAATTGGGATCATTACAGATTTGAGAAAATGCTCGCATGAAGGCCAAAAAAGCAAATTGAAATCTCCGAATTAGACATTCCCAGTGTATCATATTTTTTTCTATTCTCAGAATTGGTTTCTATTGTGCACTTTATCTCACAAAACTTTGAAGTTATCATTCTTTACCAAACGGTCCAAGCCATCCTCCCATTCGAAGCAACATATGTCGAACGCTGCTTCAGCCAGGAAAACTTATGCTCCGACATAGTTGTCTAACTTTAAAACCGTACACTTTCTTTGCTAGCTTCGTTCCTCTCGTTGCAGAGTGGAGCAGGTTCATGATTTCACTAGAACCGGGGAGCGACTTCAAGTTGCTGCTTTTAATGCACCTCAGATCCTTGCTAAATCCGTTTTTGGCAAAAGATATGTCACTCATGGATTTGTCGGTATATCTCCCGCCAGCAAAAAACGTACTGCTCTACGTTGTGGTTGGGTGCGAGGGTGCGGATAACCTTAAAAAAGAGGGGCCCTCCGCGTGCTACGATCTGGGTTTTTCTTCTCATTTTGCCAACTCAAACGAACGCTGCCTTTTTGAATGCGCTCTTGTGTGTATATCTGTTGGGTACGTTTTGCGAGTGGAGCAACATCTTCAAAAAACCCTTGCTCAAGGAGAAGATTGTTAGGGCTTTGGTGTGGAATAACGAGTTATACGCCAGGAAAATGATAAGGAAATGTCATTAGAACGCTGTCAAAATACTTTGTATTTGGAGGTAAGATGAGCACGTAATGATGAAAACCTTGTTGTACACATACCCATGCCAAATAGAGACACATCCGTGTGCCTTTCGAGCCGAGCCTTGCCGGAGTGTAGAGGTTCTCTTATCTGAAGACGAGTTTTGCGAATGTTGGAGCCGCTGTAGTGTGAATTTCCGAGCTGTGAAATGACTGCCGGAGACAAAAAGTGGAAGGATTTGTGAAGTACCTACGCGGCAATTATGCTCCGACCGACGACGTTGTGGGGTAAATGCAGTGGAAAAATAATGAGTGTAGCTTCGTTGGTTTGGTGGTGGTGCTGAGAGTTTGGGATTTGGTTGTCTGAATTACTTCTTCTGTTGCGTTTCGTTGGTTCATGTGTTTTGTGGGGTGGTGCAAATTGTACGGTATTCCCTAATGACATAACCTCTTATGGGTGGATTTCCAGTGGTTCCTTTAAATCGGGCTGGGAATGGCTCAACACAGTAGGCCGAGGCGTGAAATTCCATCGACGATGTTTGTATTTAATTATTTTCCACTAAGCAACAATCAGCTGAGTTTATTCGACAAAAATCTTCTGTGAAAATTCAACCAAACGACTGCCACCGGAGTGCGCCCCCTAAATACGAGCAGCACAAGTGGTCAAAAACCCTTCCGTAGTTGTTTGTCGAAATCCTTTTTCAACAA
Source organism: Aedes japonicus (assembly GCA_034211315.2). Classification (NCBI taxonomy): domain Eukaryota; kingdom Metazoa; phylum Arthropoda; class Insecta; order Diptera; family Culicidae; genus Aedes; species Aedes japonicus. Next base: position 502,804 of record JASCZW010005340.1, read on the forward strand.
CTTGTGTCCTTGCATATGCATCAGGTGAGGAATTTGTGAATTAGTGAATGTGTTTGTGTGTGTGACAGCATGTGAAAAGGCTGCCGGCTGTTGCTGGCACATTCGAGATGATTCATATCTTGCCAGTTGAACTTTTGCCAATTTTTCCCCAGTGGAGGAAAATTGGTTTGCCTTTTGTACGGGTATGAGTTGGAATCAACGGCTGTGCTTCTACGCTTGGGTACAATGTACGGTCCCGGTCTCGTCCATAGGGACACAGAAAGGCCACCCGATAACGACTTCTGCTTTTTGTTGTGAACAAACGGTACGAATTTGTGCTTAATAGTGATTAAGCTCGGCAACAGCCTGAATTGGACGGTGACAAATTGGGCGCATTTCGGCATGCAAACAAGATTAGGTGAGATGTTTAGGCATGGAAATAATATGCCAAATTGGGTTATAATCTTTCAATATGGTCGATGCAAATCACATCCAGCAGGGGGCTTTGATTATTTAATTTACAATCGTTAGGATCAAGAATAAATGAATTTGTTCAAGCGAAGCTTAAATCTACCGGTGTCATTATTTCTGAATTTTTATTCATGCTGAGCAATTAAAAATAAAATGCTCTTTACGATTTCAATGGTTCTTACGCAAAATTAAAGAAGAATTTTAAATTATCAGGCTTTATCACATGCATATGGTATGACCTGTCTTGGTTTAATCAGTTGTTATCAGTTGTTAGGAAGTAGGTCTTAAACTCCTACATTTTCCAAATCAGTTCACATTTAATGACACGATCATTAGCTCTATCTGTCGGGCTAATGATTCGATGCATAAATCATTATGTATTTCCAATTTATTACTGTCATTTTGAAGATTTAAAATTCATCACCAAGAAACCCATCAGTTTCCTACTTGCTGAAGAAGTTCGATTTAATTTTGCTTTTGTGTATGTTGCATTTCATAGCGTGTACCTGAGAGAATGGCTTCATCGCTCCCTCTCTCTCACTTCTATGCTTGTTGCCAGAATTTGATGTTGAACATTGAGTAAAGTTCATTTAATATTTAGATAACCTAAATCACTCTGGTTCAATTCTATTCAGTATGCGAAGTTGATCTATGCTTATGATTATGTTATCCATCATCTGGCACTATCAAATGCACTGCAACAGTATGTAAATAATCCTTCACTGTTAAGCAGCAAATATGGCACCACTGTTGCATTTGAGTCATTTTTGCTCTCTTCTTTGTTAACCATGGCTATCGCGCACCCGCGTTGTAATGAGAAGCCTGCTGTCAACTGGGTTGCCACATTATTTTTCGTTCTCATCTTAATTTTTTGTCGATAAAATCTTTTTTAACTATGTTTAGCTGTAAAAATCTTGGTAAAAATCTTAACTTCACATTTTGTGCTCTGAAAGGAAAACAGATCAGTATACAAGGGATGTTTGTTTTGGTAACTAAATGTTCCAATATAGGAGAACAATATCGAAATGGAATTAACAATCAATCATTGCTATGATTGTTATGATGTTTATATTAGCTGATCAACTCCTACTTTTCTCTTTTGGCATCCATGATGTCCGTACTCAGGCGGTTCCGGATTTTGGACTTATTAAGAATGTATTGCGAGAAAATTTACTCCACTTCTTCAAAAGAATGCGGAATAAGTAAAAAGTTCGTTATCAAGAGAATACCCAGCTTCCTATCTGCTCGTTTGAAATACAGACGTTTCCTTCAACAAGTTTCGAAGTCTTCTGATTCTTCCACCTCGTTGTCCTTGCAGATGGTTACCGTCCTCAGCTCACGAAAATAATTTTCGATGGCCTGTTCCTCACCGCTCTCAAAGAATTTTGGATACTGTTCAATAATCGAGTTGAACTCCATCTAAGGGCGCAGCTTCTTGGGGTCAATGCTCGCTGCAGTAGTCAGAACTGGATCGTTCAAATCAAAGCGCTCAATGATCTGTTCAATCAAATAGGCAGATCGAGTAAAACACCTCCATCGAGAATTCCGGATCTAAGCATTTCTCCTGCAGCTACACCGATGAATATTTTCAACTTATTACGAAGATGTTTCTCGATATCTGAAACCCCTAAATCAATTGTTTAAGGCACCATCAGCGAAACTACAGCTGATTGCAGGATTGCATGTTCTTGAATTCCATAGCGTTTGACTAGAAGACACAATTTGCTTTGTTGATAAGAGGCAATACTAAGCTCAAGAAGTGGAGAAGTGGCAGCGTCATCGGCTCATTATGATGTCAACACAAAACCATTTTCACAGTTGGATTAGAACGCGAAGAACAACACGAGCTCCGAAAACCATTCCAAATTCCATTTTAAAACTTACTCCCACTATAGCTATCTGGTGGCAGACGGATACAAAACTGTGTAATCTGGAATTGGGTCGTTGAGGGCTGCAAGACAAGTAACAGCTGGTATATCGCATCATTTGTTCCTGGTACACTTGCAGATGTTTGCATGCGTAACTTGCGTAAAGAGCCAAAAATTGGCAAGTACATTTGACAATTATCAAATGAGGACAATCACGATTCAGCAGCTTCTTGACAGATCGGTCACATCTCACCATTACCTTTACCTTTAGAGGGAAATGAAATAGCGGATAGTCTGACCAGGAAGGGCTCCGACGATGCGTTCACAGGTCCGGAGCCATTCTGTGGAGTTGCAGATTGTTCTCTAAAGATGGAGTTTAAGCAGTAGGAAATATCTATGGTACAAACAAACTGGAATACGACAGATACCTCACGACAAGCAAAAAGATTTATAGTACCGAGTGAGAAAAACACTCTAAACCTACTTAAATTAAACAAAAACAATCTGAGGGTGATAACCTTATAAACATGTTGCTGCGTGCAATTATACAGTAATTGTAGGAACTGAGACGAGATGGGATGATGGAATGTATAACGAAGAAGCAACCTATTCCTTACGAATCGATGGGATTTGACAGTTTTCTGCGGCAGAGATCAAGCTTAAAAAGGCTCTACTAATCACCGACAAGCGAGTAGCTTAGATTCTCCATGGATGTAACCCAGGAGGTGAGTCACTCGACGAAAAACACATTTTGACTCACTTCAAACACACTCACCTCCTCCTGAAGTATACATTCATTTCTGGCATCACTTACACGAATCGATCGCTTGTTTTTGATTACCTCTCGCTTGCACTGATGTAATTCAGATGCTGCGTTAATGTGTGTGTGGATTAAACGTTAAAAAAATCCATCGTTGCTAAATAGCTGAAATTTTCAATTGTAGTATTGCCAGATACGTTCAAACACAGAAATGCCTTCCAACACAACGGGACAGAGTAAATAGCCCCCTGTGCCAAAAAGAACTATGGTATACCCATACATCAGCAACGCAAACAAATCCCAAACAGCTATTGTTTGCTAAGAAGCACGCTGATAAGCCCCTATAATTCTGTAAAATGGTTCTCTGGACAGACGCATAAAAATCCCGGCTGTCTAACCGAAAGTGGCGGATTCGTTTGTAGTGCAGATCTGATGAGGAGCTTCCTAGGCACCACGTGGAGCACGGAGAAGGAAATATGATGGCCTAGGTGTGCTTTCCGTAGGGTGGAGGGAAGCCTCATTAAAAACTACGGATAATGACAGCTGTTCCTACATCAACATCCTGCGGGAAAATCTGGAGGTTTCGCTGATTCCGACGGGCCATGAAAAGATCTTTGTATTTTCAGCAGAACAACGACCCTAAGCATACTGCCAGGAATACCAAGTCTTCTTGGATCGTACCACTTAAATGACCTCCACAATGCCCGGACCTCAACGGATGCACATGAGAGGTCATTCCCGTTGAGTTTTCGCTCGTTTCCTCAATTCCATCATGTTTGTTTATAGAAGACACGAAACATTTTACAACGTGCTACATTTCGGAATATCAGGGCCATGATTCCCCATCGCATCTTCAAGTGATCATTACAAGCTGTCCATTTGGTTCAGGCACCTTTGAACGTTGATGGGGCGCCGATTCACACATGAAATCTGCCGCGACCGACTTAACAGAACGCGCCCATACCCCTTTCTGAACTGAAGGGCAGGGGAAATCAATAGTAGTGTATAATTGGCCAAAAACTTTAGTCAATAAATCGACAATGTGTGAGTTCAATATATTTGCGGCATTTCTGCAAAAATTGCCTGCTCATGTAAATCTCCCATGAATCCCGCTTGCCCCCACGAAAATCCCAATCCCCAACGAACAGCAGCGTGATTGCGCGATGGTTTCAACAATCCGCTCGTTACCTTTCTGTTAGATGTAATTCGCGCAGACTTGCCGCCACTTACCTTTAGACTCGTTTCTAGTAGCTCATTACGAAAGTTTATCATTCGAAAAAAAAATGATAGGTATGTGACAAATTTGTAGCACCTGACCTGTTGGAAAAAAAGTAAACACAGCCAACCAGGCCATATAAGATTTTACTATAGCATCGTCGATGCATCTTGAGGCGAAAATCGCACCCACTCCAATTGTTGATCTTCAGATTCATCAAACTTAAATTTGCTATAGAGAGGCATTGTCAAACATTCACGTCCATTCATAGCAAACTGTAAGGCCACATAACATTTCCCCCACTCTTACAAAAACACGACTTCAAAGCCGAAACACTGGAAAAATTTCCAATCAATATCACTTTCTGTTCTGCCCTGTAACTGAGCTGTTATTACTGGTCCCACCGGGCGACCGATGGTGGATCGTCTGAGTGGCCGTTCGCTTGATTCTATGATGTTTGCACAGCTGAAAATTTCCTGTTAAAGTCAAACAGTTCTTTCAGCTAGCAAAACCCATGGTGTGCTGCTTTGCAACACGGCCAATGACACGTACCTAAAATTGAGTTACGCTGAAATGGGTTCATTGATAAAATGAGTGGAAGTTTTTGATTGATTATTAGGAACTAGTAATTTGAATATGAAGAACTTTGAAAAACATTTTACGATGCATTAAAGTATTCTTAAAGGAAGCACATAAATTAACCAAAGTATTGTACTTGCTTTCTTTTTCCATACAAAGTGATTGATTGGGATCGTACCACTGTGGGCCAGAAATTCAATCCATAGCTAAAAACAACTCATAACGCTGAATCCAAATTTCCCCGTTTAATGTAATCCATCAGTTCCCGTTCACAAAAAGTGACACTTTTCATTAACACGCTTTAGAGATTTGATAAATCCAGCAAGGCTGTTTATCTTGACAAAATAAACATTTTTTTCTTTTAAGTGAAGATTTCGTAGCCTACTGTTTTAAATTATTAGCAAAATAATAAGGAACCTGTTCCCAATGGAACTTCCCATACTAATCACGTCTTCCGAATCTGAATCAGGAGAATGGCGAGTCGCTCGGTCAAATTATCATTCAATAAATTGTTCCAATTGAAAGTATTGTTATATGGTTGGACTTTGAACGTTCTGGTGAGTTACTCAGCGTTGAGTAAATTAACTGAGAGTAAAGATCTTACCGAATTGAGTTGGATAACTCAAAAACTCGTGTTTTGTTACCAGTTTTTAATGAGATTGGTTGAATCGCATTAAGTTTCGTTTAGCTTTTGATTGCATCGTTTGTATTTACGGAATGATTTTTTACGTAGCAAGTGTAAATATTGCGAAGGTACGTTTCGCAAAATATTATCAATTTGTTAAATGATTGCGTATACCCTTGCCGCGTGATTAACTGTTTTTGCTCTAGTTACACTTTTCCACCTACCGAAGTTTTGTTTCTTGTGCCGAGGATTGTGTGGTGCTGCCAAATCCATCCACAGTGATAAAATCTCATGTTCGTCACGCCGTCTGTTTATGATAAAGCTGATCTAGTATATAAGCGATTAATATATCAGGAACGATGTGTGGATGTGTGTTAACCGTTAGAATCCCTCCCGTAACCCAAGCAGGAACCAATAACTTCATAACTGGCCTTGGTATTAAGGAGCTCAGATTAAGAGGTGAAATACCTGAGGATAATACCATAAAATTGTTCCCACAATGTTATGCGAATACCATATTGAGGTAAGACAATACCAAAATAGTACCTCTAAGGTATTCCTAGGTATCCAAAATAACAAGTTTTGTTATTCGAGAGATATTTTGCTTGCAATTCTTAGGTATTTTGTTTAGGTATTTTACCTCTTATGCTGTGCTCTCATATACGAAGGCCAATTATCAAGACCAAATCTAGGTACTCATATGTTATTTTCACCTGCTCGGGAAATGGTCAAACAGTTTTTTGATACGCGGTGGGCTTGTGTGAAGTATGAGTGTTGAAAAGATCCAACTGAACAGTAAAATATGCCTCGCGTACCATTCCTGAGCTGGTGTCATCGGAGTAATCCAAATCGCATGTCAAGGATTTCATAAGGCAATTTTTTATCCTTGTTGCTTTGGAGTAGTGTCTGATGTGCTTAGCGCAGTGATGAGAAATCACCAAGTTCATGGACGAATTAACGGTCGAGATGCGGACAAATTTCGCAAAGTTGATCAAGACTTGCTCGTGTGCTCCGAAATCATCCAAACGACTAGGTATCGATTCGAGATTAACTAGAAGTCGAAAGCTGTTAAGCATGGTTGCCAATTCAATCCCGAAAAAGCAACCACCTTTGTTACTCTGAACAGGCATTGCCAGTTATTGCCGCTGTTGAGCAAGTTCAACCAAAGCTTTGGCTATATCTGTCTCAAATGGTGAAAGCAGGCTCAACCGATCAGATTTGTGCATTAGCAGAGAAACGCCTTGGTACAGAGGGCTGGTGGCTAGAGGAAGAGACGAAAGAGCATTATGTTTCGTCTCTTTCAAAATTGGGATAAGCATGGACTTGAAATCAAAAGCGTTGGCTACCTCAACATGTCCGAATGGTATTGTTTACCTTTCGGAGTTCTCTGACAACCGAACGAGTGAATTATTTTAGCAACCACCACCTGCTGCCACGTCCAGATATTCACTGAGTCTCTCAGTGGAAAAAAATAGTATGACTGGAGAAAACGACCATAAGCCCTTCGTTTGGTTCAGGTCGGAACGTACACCTACCACAAGGCTAAATGAGGCTTGTAATCCTCTCCTTGACGTTTCTCTACATTCGTGGAATCTAGTACGTTCATTTAGTACAATTTGGACACCGGGACGCATACTTGCCTTAAGCTTCAAGGGAGTCCCTATTCCTCTCATCGTAGTAAAGCGTGTTTCGCGCGCTGATCAATTTGTCGGTTGCATTCAACCTTCATCGACCCAACGTCGTATTATCTCTGAAAATTGACAACTGGATTTTGAATCTGCTGCTAGACCCGCACTGACCGACGTTAACGAAACCATGCTGCTCACGGATTACATCCAATACCGCTCCTCCGGTACATCCCAGTGAATGGCTGGTACTGAACTCAGTGTGCACGGACTGCAAGTTTTCTACCAGAATGTCGACGGTATGAACTCTAAAGGGTGATACGGTCAAAATTTGGTCAAGGGAAACACGTGTAAATCGGTGAAATCGTTTATTTAAAAAATCAAATTAAATTTCTTTTTTCAAGTTCCATTAGTATAAAATTCATGAAAAATATTCAGTTAGACTTCACTTTTCCAAATCCGAATTGCCGGCCTTACGCTTGACCCCTGCCATCAGATTTTGTACAGCCACCTTGTCCACCTTCTTCGTCGCAGAAAGCCAGTTTGCCTTGAACTGCTGCTCGTCCTTAGCAGTTTTTGGTCTTCTTTAGGTTCCGCTTGACAATAGCCCAGTATTTCTCAATTGGGCGGAGCTCTGGCGTGTTGGGAGGGTTCTTGTCCTTGGGAACCACCTGCACGTTGTTGGCGGCGTACCACTCCATGGCCTTTTTACCGTAATGGCAAGATGCCAAATCCGGAACAACCGTGTTTCTTCAGGAAAGGCACCAGACGTTTATTCAAACACTCTTTTCACGTAAATTTCTTGGTTGACAGTCCCGGAAGCTATGAAAATGCTGCTTTTCAAGCCACAGGTACAGATGGCTTGCCAAACCAGATATTTCTTTGCGAACTTTGACAGTTTCGTGTGCTTGAAAATATCTGCATACCTTTCCCTTCCTTTTGCCGTATAAAACTCCTGTCCCGGAAGCTGCTTGTAGTCAGCTTTGACGTAGGTTTCGTCGTCCATTACCACGCAGTCAAACTTCGTCAGCATCGTCGTGTACAGCCTCCGGGATCGCGCTTTGGCCGTCGTATTTTGTTTATCATCGCGATTTGGAGTCACTACCTTCTTGTAAGTCGATAGTCCGGCTCGTTTTTTGGCTCGATGCACGGTTGTAGACGATACACCCAGCTTATTTGCGGCATCTCGGAGAGATAGGTTAGGGTTTCGCTTGAAACTACCGGCAACTCTCTTTGTCGTCTCAGCGGCTTCCGGTTTTCGATTCCCCCCCGATCCAGACTTCCTGGCTGTCGACAAACGTTCCCCAAACACTTTAATTACATTTGTAACGGTTGATTTGGCAACTTTTAGCGATTTTGCCAACTTTGCGTGCGAGTAGCTCGGATTTTCGCGATGCGCGAGCAAAATTTTGATACGCTGCTCTTCTTGCTTGGACGGCATTTTGACTGAACTGAAGAGTGAATTCCAAAATCAAAATAGGAGCAACATTCTACACACACACACACATTCAAAATGAGGGGTGTTCAGGGTTTTTAAATGCAAAATTGAAAGAAATACGTCAAGTTGATATTGACCAAATTTTGACCGTATCGCCCTTTAGTCTAGCCCAATACTTTCTGGCTAGCTCAGACTGTTCGTACGACATAAACGTCTTTACTGAAACATGGCTCGATTGTAACACTCCCTCGATAGCTGCCTTTGTTTCGTCCTACACGTGCGACCGAATTGCACTAAAAAGTCGAAAGGTTTTTGGTGGAGGCGTTTTGATCGCTGTACGTTACGGTCTAGAATCGCGCATCCTTGAACATGAACCTTGGAAGTTGGCGGAGCAAGTTTGGATTTAATTGAATCTTAAGGATCGTACCTTGCATCTATGTGCCGTTTACTTTCCTCCTGACAGAGTTAGCTACGATGATCTCATAAATGTGCACCTTCAGTCAGTTGTGCTGATGTATGGAATTGCCTCCCTTATAGACGAAAGCGTGATCATTGGGGATTTTAACCTCCTCGGTGTCAAATAGTGACGTGGATTCGACGACTTCCTTTATCCCGATCAGCGAAGATCAACATGGATTCATGCCGAAGCGTTCAACGACCACAAATCTTCTATCAATCACTTCCTTTATCTCGGATGGGATATCAGCTCGTTAACAAACGGACGTTATCTACATATAGACCTTTCGGCTGTCTTTGACAGAACCAACCATGACATCGCTGAGGAAAAACTGAAAAAGCTTAACTTCGGTGCCTTGCTTCACTGGTTCAAATCGTATCCTTGTGGCAGAACGTTCAAGGTTAAAATTGGCGATGAGCTGTCCTCTTCGTTCCCCACCTTGTCCGGCATTACCCAAGGTAGTCATCGTGGGCCGCTAATTTTTCTCTTCTATTTCAATGATGTCAACTGTTGCTGAAATCTAATTGGCTAAGCTTTGCAGACGACCTCAAAATCTACATTTGCGTGGATTCGCGCACAAAAGCATTACAGTTCCAGGGAGATTTAGAGACAGTACAAAGGTGGAGCGAGGTGAACCGAAAGTGTACCGTTGTCACTTTTTCTAGGAAGAAGTCTTCTATTATCTTCTGTTGTTCCTAGGTTGGCACTCCTCTGCAAAAAGACAACCAAGAAAAAGACCTTGGTGTTATACTTGACGTTAAACTCACGTTCAAACCTCACATGTCCTACCTCATTACGAAAGCTTCCCGAAATCTCGGCTAAATTTTTCATATGGCTAAATTATTTCGTGACTTGTACTGACTTAAGCCGCTGTAACTGGTGAGGTCAACCTTGGAGTATGCTTCTCCGATCTGGAACCCTTATTTCCAAAAAGGCGTCGAACGTTTTCAGTCAAATGAACAACGTTTCATCAGATACGTTCTTCATAGTCTACCTTGGAGAGATCCTTTCATCCTTCCGAGTTACGAGAATCAGTCTATCACTCTATGAGCGAATAGACTGTCCTTCACTGCCCACCGATATTCCACTCCAGGCTCGTAGCCGTATTTTACGAAACACCAGAGAACCATCTACCGAACAAATTCTGGAAAGATTGCCTAGCAACGTGACTTCAATTGTGTGTCGTCTGTTTTTGATTCGCGAGACTATATAAGAAGACAATTTTCGTTGGCGTTAAGATAGTTTGTTTTTTATCATTTGGACACCAAATTAGTCTGTTGATAGTAAAATACTTGATGCTCAATAGCATAGAATTATTCATTGTTGGGTACTGTTGGACAGCTTCGAAACATATGACTTCGTGTCCGCCGGGTATAGCCTATCTGGCATTTACAACTGCTTCTCCCTTCTGGAGGAAATCCAGAGCGTCGAACGGAAGATTGCGTCCGGTCGCCCAACAGAGTCCGACTGTGTGACCGTGTAGTGTTGAAGGAACTGAAGAGAGAGACCGAGGGCAAGGTGGGTTCATCTTTCCATGCCATCCCGGTCGAGAGGTTGGTTGGATCGGTAGCTGAACCTGTACCGGTGAAGATGTACCTGCGAACAAAAACATTATTCCAAGATAATCGTTGGAAGAGATGGATCGGCTGAAGATACACTTTGTTCTAAAGACCGTCAACACTCCCATCGTTATCCAGTTACGACCGATAGAATATGTTTTTAGCGAATCTCAAACGGAGGAACTACTCTAGTAATTTCATGGTCAAAACGTAGGAGCAGCTGATCTGGGCTTGGCAATCAGCTGCTCGTCCGTTTTGACCATGCCATTATTAGAGAAAGCGCTGAAGAACATGCCGACATATATTTTTGAATTGGCCATGGCTGACGTTTTGGCCTGCTGCCGTTAGTCGGCGTTGAAGCATTTTCGTAGAAGGGTTAATATAACAGTAGGATTTAAAAAAAAGTTCATTTGAGAATTACTCCACTAGGCAAAACAGAAACTTTGTCCGTCGGCATTTTTATTGAATTTTGAAGATTTTCCCGTTTTTTGAGAGTCAGTCAGTTTTCCGAATCGTTCACAAAAATTCGCGACATTTTTACAAAAATCCAAACACGCGTTATAGGAATGAAAATGACGCGCAAGGCTGAAAAGAGTGAAAACATGAGCTTTAATGCATTTATAATGACACGAGTTTAGTTTCACCAATTTGAATGAACTTGCCACATCCTGCATCGTGCGGTATTGAATGAGTTTAAGCATTCTTGCTTTCTTCTTTCGACATCTCTTTCTCCTACTCTCTCGAGCAACATTCACCAATACACAGAGTCTTTTGTCTATGTCTGTTCTGTTGTCTTTTGAATGTATGCGTGCCTTAGTGCTGGTTTGTTCACTTACCGCTAACAAATTACACATACGCGGACGGTGCCCATAGTACAGGGGTAAGCTAGGTTTCCCCTTCTAAATTCAACTAACCATTAGATAATTCAGTTTCTTTTTTGACGTAGGCAACTTTACTGGGATAAAACTTTAAAAAAAACACATTGCGAACGTCATAAAGTTAATATCTCAGTCATTCGGAAGGATGATTAGTTTGACAATCGTTGTTATTAGAGACCGTGATTACCACTGCATCTCTACAGTTGCCAAGGGAAGGATAGTTGTGTTAGTGAGGCAGGTTATTTTTAGATCATGGATGCACTGTGGTAAGTGAAGTGATCAATGAAAGAAAGCGCAGTAGACTGCTTTTTATTTTAAATCTAGTGGTTATAGAAAGAGGCAAGTGACAAATGGCAAGGAAGGGGACACGGACAGGCCTAGGATTGAACTCTTGACCTTCAGCTCAGTAAACAGAACGGGTAACCACTGAGCTACACAGCCTCGAGTATGACCCCAGTAAGACAATTGCTGTATAAAATCAAAGACTGAATAAAAGTGTACACTGCCCTCGGGTAATTTCTTTATCATTGAGATTTTCAGCCCTGGGCTGTTTCGTCTCCCATCGTAGTCACTCAAATACCTTTTGGGTATTTTTCGTAACTTGTCCGGGGGTGAGATTCGAACTCTTGAACTGGGCGTGAGAGCTATGGATGCTAACCACTACGCCGGGATTGGCCACCAAGTGCACTTGATGTTGTAACAGTAGCTTCTATGGCTATTTAAAGTTATGGGTTATGGCGTTCAAACATATTGAATGAACTTTTTTAAATGTCAACAGTCAATATTTGATAATTTTGTGATGTTTCAGGTCATCAAAACACATCTTGGGATATTCTAGGTCATCCAAACTGTGGGAGCAGCTTTTTGGACTATATGAGGTGGCCATATGTATTCAAAAATACTCAATGGATCTTTTGGACGGTCAACAGTCAATATTTTATAACTCTCTAATCCTCTAGGTCATCCAAACTGTCCTGGAACTCAGAAATAAAAATTTAAAATTATAACAGTCATTTTGGGGCAAAACAAAGTAATAATAAATATTCAAACATGTTCAATTTAATTTTATTGCTAAAGGCTAACCAGCATTATGAAGCAATACGACATGTTTTGGGTCATCCAAACTATCCTTGAGATAAGAACATAGGACTACAGTTGCAACAAAAGTTTTCTGGGCAATGCAAAGCTACGCTATCTTGAAATTCAAAACTCATCAAGCAATATGTATTTGACCAATTCAAGAGAGCCTTCTGGAAGGTAAACAGATAGAACATGATATCTTGAGATGTTCTAGGTCACCAAAAACTGCTCTTGAGTTCAGAAGTTAGGATCTACAGTCGTAACATTAGCTTTATAACCTATGAAAGGTGACGATATGCATTCAAATACATTCAGTGAATCTTCTGTAAGGTCAACAGTCATTATCAGATAATCTTGGGATGTTTAAGTTTATAAAAACTGACTTGAATTCAGAACTTAAGATAAACAGTCGTAACCGTAACCTGTATAGCCCAAGAGCTATACAAAACTATGATAACTATTCAAACATATTCAATGAATATTCTGAAACGTCCACAGACATCATAGGATAATCTTGTTAATTTAAGGTCATTCAAATCATAAGGTTTACAATTGTAACAGAAGATTAATGGGGTATACATAGTGAAGTTAGTTTGTTCGTCGTGGCTATCCCATGATTCTCTCAAAATGTCTGTTGGACTTCCAGGGCTTTCATTGAATGTATTTCATAACATTTAAAAGCGGATAAAGCTAGTTTTATAACTGTAGATCTTAACTTTTGAACTCCAGGAGAGTTTGAACAACCTAGCACAGTTCTAAAAATATATACTACTTAATCAGAACTCATAAAATTTCTTGTATAATATTACTTTGAACATTTTCGACCTGAAAGGGTTATTTACATTTAGTTGCGTAGTCCTACGTCTACATTCCGAACAACCCGATGGGGCTGTAACTTGTAATATTATTTTTATTTTTTTATCAAGACTGGTATACAGAGTTTCTTTATGAAAATTCATTGTTTTGTGAATAACAACCGGTATCACACATCAATTTTATGCGCTAGAAAAAACCTGTAAGCACCAATAGATTCAGAGAGTTCATTCTATAAAGCTCAAACCCAACATTGAAAGGGTGGAGTCAAAATCTTTTATTTTTCAAGAAAATTCGATGTTTAATTAATAAAAACCAAATTTTTCTCATAATACAACGTTTAAGAAGCAATCAGTGTTCACAAATGAATTCAGGGAGATCCATTCCATAAAACTAAAACTGAACATTCGAAGGGCAGAGCCAAAATTCAAGTTTTCAAAATTAGATATTTGAAATTTTATGAAAATTCGTAATTTTTAGGACACTGTTCTAGTTGCTACACACGTGTTTTGTGATTTTAATTTTTTTTCAAAAACTGGACGTGTTACAGCAATTTTGTGTCCATATTTGGATTCAGCGAGGTAAAATCTAATAAATTCACCATATTTATTCGATGGGAGTAAAACACCGCTGACAAGTGTTATCTTGTCACCTTCAGGAACAAGTCAATTTCTATTGCATATGTTATTTGATTCTAGAACTACGAAACATTCGTTTAACTACGTTTGAAATTTAAAAATCCTATTTAAGTTAAATTTAACTCACTTTTCAGTGGTTCACAGTGGCCGTGTGAATTGTATTTAGCATTTTGGAGCACCGGAGAATTTGGCCAAAACGAGTACATGGGTACATTCATAGAGAATGGAAAACAAAACAAGCGCTACGGTACAGTCTGTGTCAGCGCTCCGATGGGTATCGTTTCTCACGCCATCGGCTAGTAACTCTGACTGACTGACCACCGGACCGGGCAGAAATGATGGCTGGGTGGAGGAAATGAAAACTCGCTGCTGGAAAAATGTAAACACAAATTTAAAAATAGTACAACAAGAGGAGCAAAAAACGAATAACCACCACACGGAAGCGAAAATAAGATTGAAATCGTGATTTTTCATATCAACACATAACATCGACCAATGTTTGACTGCAAAGAAAGAAAACAACCACACTAGCATAATGTTCGGGCGAGGTTTTGGTTTTTACTCGCGTTGATTTATACTTCTGTTTCATGTTTGCAGTTGGAAATGTGTTTTGTGTTATCGCAGTGACCGTAGAGGTTGTTTCTGTTAACGATTTAGAATTTTTATTTGAGAAATTTGAGTCAAGAAAAAAAGATTGTGAGAAAATTTGTACATAATTTGTGTTTCTGATAAGTTTTCAAGTTTCATTTTGTTCACAATAATGGACCTACATGCAGTTTGTTGTTCAAATGAAATTATTACATGAATATGTCTGTATTTTTGTTGTTTATTAAGTTATTTCAAAACCAATATCCTTAGATTTAGTAAAATGAAGATGAATAAGAGTACTAGAAAATTGTAGAAGCACTCAAGAAATAAAGCTTGCATGTCGAAAATCAAACAAAGAAAAAGAATCTGCGATAAGTAGAACTGTACACTCACGACATCGATTGTTCAAATTTGTCCTTCTGGAGATTAAAAATAAATACATATATGACACATCCGTGAAAACAAAGTGCACACCGAAACATTTGCGATATGTGTGTACATACTGAAAAACCACCAGAGCACACGACGTGAAAAATAAAAATCAAATACGATTTCCCTATTTGGAATCACGGAAGAAAAAAAAAACAAAATATCTCCTCAAGTGATAAGAGCTCAAATACACAACAAACAAAGACATACAGCTATAAAAACACGGACAACATATGACACCACATATATCAAAAGCTAGATTTTAGAACTTTTCTATCCGTATGCCGCTGAAGAAGCACGCTCGGTGATGATTTTATTTTAATTCGAGATTTCTTTGGCAGAACGATTTTCCTCGAAAACAGGAGCCGGGGAGAAGTTCGAGATTGGAGGAAACCTGAGGCATAAAAGTCACGAAATAATAATCACGACAATCACACCCCAAGTTGACGGTAGGACACGTCTGGAATTTCTTTTCTTTCTTCTCGTGCCAAGCTCAAACAAAACTCTTCCCACATTATGTTTTTTTTTTGCTGTTCCTCGTAGTTGTCGCTTTGGGTTGGTTTACGTTCTGCCACCGGAATCAAGAGTTTATTTTTCTCATCATCACCGAAGACGTTTCTGATTTCTTTTCAGGTTATTTTTTTTTGTCGTGCTCTGTTCTGTTATTTTCTCGTTTGTGGAACGAACCGATACCGGAAGGAAAAATACTAGCTTTTGATAATAAAGTGACGTACCGATTCATTTTGCTAGTAGAAGAGATGGTCTCTTCTGCATCGCGTGAGAGAAGAAATCGGTTGAGATAAACCTGAAAGTAAGGGAGAAATGTTTGGTACGTTATAAAACATATTCAATAAAAGTTGTTGATATTATTTATTTGCTTTTATTGTGTTCGATGCCTACTGGCAACGATCCGATGATTTGGTGCACCCACCCACACATGTATGGTTATATACATAAGGTATTGGTACGGGATATTTACTTTAATAAATGAATGCACATATATCGGAAACATCGGAAACATTCAAACAACAAGGAAAATCACAACATCTATATTATGTTTTGGTTGGTTTGGCGTCTTCGTGCCTGTGTGTCATCAATTGTGTGAACGTTTGTTTTAGCTGCAGTCTGTGATTGCAATTTGTCAGTTTGCTTCTTACCTGGCTTGATTGGCTATTGTTTTCTGAAATTATTACATCAAGGTAAATAACACATAAAATATATGACAAACTATCAGGTGCAACTGTAGCCAGCAAACATTTGAACAAAGTAATTCTGACATTCAACTTTTACGTATTCCCACGGCACTCGACACTGGAATAGGGTCCCGAACGGAGAGAAAATAAACTCCCGAATTCAACTCCCGTATTGATTTTGCCCAATAGTCGTCGCCACTTCACCAGAAAAAAAAACTCAATTTGTTCCCACTCAGCCGTCGAACCTCAACCGGAGCACTTATAATGCACGTACGCTCTCTAATGCGATTTAAACGAAATGAAACGTATCGAATTCTATCGTTTTAGCCGCTCCATTCAGCCTTGTTGGGCAGTGTATACATTTCAGACGGCACTTTTTGTTCCCCGAAAAACGCCGGCTCCGAAATTTGTCCTTTTTTCATCCCTATCTATCAGTTGATTCGTACAGTCGATAACATCATCACTCATTCATTGAGTTTGGGATGGATCCCAGTGAGCTGTCGTTCAGTGAGCTTTATGTTCCCATATCACAGGCCTAGTACAAGTAGTAGTCATGGCATGACCTTCAATCGTACGGGAAATACTGCCCAAAACTTTGCTCCATAAAGGACATCCGAAGAATAAAAAGCGGTCTGAAAATGTCATTGATTATGTACAGTGCAAACATGAACCCTTTTCGATATTCCCTCGACCACATCTTTTCACTTTACTTGAAAAGGATGGAAGCGTTTTTCTTGAAAAATACAGTGACGATTCTCTGTCCATCCGAAACGCTATTGCTGCTTTCCAAATGGTCAATACAGAGGTCAGTTGATGGTAGGAAGAAGTCGGTGTTTTTTTTTTCCTCAATTGTGCATTAGTAGGCTTTGACAGAATGTCACCACAGCAGACGTCCATGGAGCTGACAGTCGATGATTCGCAGATTGTGTTCTAAACTGGTTTGCCAAAATTTGCAATGCACTGTACGAATTGAGTTGCAATTAAATAGAACTAACGGACATGAAAGCCGATGGAGTTGCGATGTTTGGTCGTTTCTTTATATAAGTCTGAAAAATTTCCCTATCGTGGATTTACAACATAGCTTTACTAATGTGTTGAGTAATTTGAAACAAAGATAACGTAGGAATACGTAGCAATGTGTAATGAATGTTACAATTGTATCTTGTGACGGTCTCCATTTCTAAAATTTGTATTAGGCATCCCGAGCAATGGTTTATACCAAATTGATAACAAGTCCTAATATCAGATTATAGGTGTTTGATCACTGAATATATTATCATTGAGGCTGAAATAACAAAAGAGATAACTAATTAATATTCGTTGCATATCACAATATTAGCTCGTTTTATTGTCATCGAGTTCATTTTGATAAAAAATTTTGTGATATGAACAAATATCTTAAGATAATTTTAAACTATGTTACAGGTATACCTCGATATTACGTACATCAGCTTTCTCACTTCAAATCAAAATAGCATAAAAACAACTGATTGCATCTTAAATCTAATACCATCAAAAGAAAGAACAGAAGGTTGTGCATGCTTTCGGTTATATTGGATTTCACATTCATCCAGTAGTTTTTATGCAATTGCGATTTGAAGTGAAGAATTTGATGTACGTAAGGAGTGTATCGAACATAAGCTATCCACATACATTTGCGTTGTACGCATGTATTTGTGATGATTTTTTATGCTCTGAACACTGCATGCTGTGCGTTTGACTGTCAGCTTTCTTTTGTTTACTTGTTTGTGCGGTTCAAATTCTGCGTTTTCAAAATGTCGCGTATTGAAAAGGAAGTGAAAATTAAAGTTCTGGACACATGGCTAAGTGAGAAGGGTATTACTATGCGAAAATTGGCGAAGTGGTTTGAAATTAATCATGCGAGTGTTAAAACCATCATTAATAAGTTTGGGGAACACTATTCTTTGGATGAGCTACCAGGAAGAGGCAGAAAACCCAGTTCTTCCAACTCAAAACTGGAGCAAAAGGAGTATCTCTAATCATGAAGAACAAATCAATGTCAATACGTGATTTGGCCAAAAAAGCAGGAACGAGTGTCGGAATGATCCAGCGTATCAAGAGGCGAAACCACCTGAAGACCTATAAGAAGCAGAAAATCTCGAAACAAAGTGCAGAACAGAAGAAGCGAGCAGCAACAAGGGCCCGGAAATTGTATTCGCGTTTTTTGCAGTGTCCGGATGCATGCGTTTTGATGGACGATGAGACCTATGTAAAGGAGGACTCAAAAACCCTTTCAGGTCCACAATACTTCACTGCCGTCGTTGGAGAGGATGTGAGCGATGCGGACAGGTCGATTCAAGTGGAGAAATTCGGTCGAAAGGTACTGGTATGGCAAGCAATATGTTCCTGTGGTTTGAAGTCAACCATTTTTTAAACTACTGGAACTATAAATGCGGAAATCTATCGATCTGAGTGTCTCCAGAAGAGATTGTTGCCTTTATATAAGAAGCATAGTACAGCTCCACTGTTTTTGGCCGGATTTAGCGTCGGCTCACTATGCCAAAACCACTCTCAATTGGCTTGCGGAAAAGGGTATAGATTTCGTTGAGAAAAATATCAATCCACCAAATTGCCCTCAGCTTCGACCCATCGAACGTTACTGGGCAATCGTGAAGAGAGTCTTCAAGAAGACTGGTAAAGCTGCTGGGAACATGCAGGAGTTCAAAAAAATTTGGCTAAAGCGTCCAAAACATGCGATGCGACACTTGTCCGGAACTTGATGAAGAGCATTCGATCCAAAGTTCGAAAATTCGTGAAAGAATAACTTAAAATTCATCCGGTCTTCATTATGTTCAAGTTTAACCTCGTACAATAAAGGATCAATTTTTTGTATGAATAAAATATCGGTTTTCAACATAATTTGAATGAAAGTTTGTGGATAGCTTATTTTTGATACACTCCTTACTATCGAAGTATACCTGTATCAACATATCAAATTCATACACTAATAATTGAAGAGGGTGCTTTTGGTGAGAAGATCAATTTCATATCCATCATATGCTGGTAATTCGCAGCATTTGTCAGCATGCTGTTAGAATTCAGTTCAAAATTATATTTGAGATAACAAAACTTGTTACTAATTTGATATCAATTTATTATTTTACTTTGCTAGAGATGCTGCTCGTGCACTCGTACTTGCATTCGTACTACTGAAATGTTTAGTAATTGGTTAGCCTTAAAGGCGAAACATCTTTGTTTTTGAGGTTTGTTTTGTGGCGTGATTTGTCAATTTTATGTTCTTACTAGTTGATCGCGGTGCGAACCATGCAACTAAATGAGTTAAAATTGAATAAAACTGGCACATTTATAATTTATTTTTTTCAGAATGAATTTTGATGAAATATTTTCGTTTGCTAATGTGTGTAATTTCAGCAAAAAAAAACGAAGGTTTGTGTTTTTTAATTTAACCTTTCGATCGTTAGTTTCAACCATAGTTTTTCTATCAGTTTAAAAATTTCATAGACAAAAAATTTATCTTCAAACTAAGCCGTATCCTGTCAGTTTGAACGTAATTTTCTCTGGCATAACCTTAGATTAACTTTTTGTACTTAATGTTGCACTAAGAGTAACTCAAACATCCTCCATTCTTCACTAAGGAGGGGTTCAAACTTCTATCAAAACATGCTGCTTACCCGAGAAATACGCATTTTGTATCCTAGAGGGTTTGACCTGTTTAGTGGAATACCTGTAACTAGAAATTAGTAGAAAAATTAGTATTTTCCTTTTAATTCCAACTACCTTTGCATATCTTGACAGAGTTAATAGTACGAGACACTGAAGAAGTCTGCACATTGTAAAGGGTGTCCACGATGAAATTGCCACACTATGAAATTGCTCTAACTTTTTAACCAATGAGTAGAATTTAATGAAAATTTGGGTGGATTTAGTTCATAAGGAGTGTATCGAAAAGTAGTTATAAACATTCGATGCGTTATTACGCATAAACTACTGTATATATTTTTAGCGCGTAAGCGCCATTTGCTTTGTTTACATGTCAAAAATGATTATTCGGTTCATTCATTTCCGTTGATAAAGTTGTATTCAAAATGTCGCGAATTGAATTTGAGACTAAAAAGAAAATTTTGCACACTTGGTGCACCGAAAAGGGTGTTACTTACAACCAGATTGCGAAAAGAGTAAATGTTCACCCGGCAAGTGTAAAACGCATCATCGAAAAGTTTGGTAAGGAGTGCTCCCTCAAGGATTTACCAAGAAGTGGCCGGAAACCCGGCTCCAGCAACCCCGATTTGGACCAAAAAGTTGTGGATTATATTCAACGGAACAAATCTGCCTCTACTCGCGATCTAGCCAAGAAGTTCAGGACCAGCATCGGAATGATTCAACGAATCAAGCGCAGGAATGACTTGAAGACGTACAAAAAGCAGAAAGTGCCCAAGCAAACTCCGGAACAAAAGTCTCGTGCCAAAACCAGGGCTCGAAAGCTGTACAGCTGCATTTTGGACAATGTCGACCAGTGCATTTTGATGGATGACGAAACATACGTTATAGAAGATTCAAGAACGCTACCGGGGCCGCAGTTTTATACTAAATCTGTTGGGGAACGTGTGCCAACCGCAGATACGACTGTTGCGATGGAGAAATTCGGTCAGAAGGTGCTCATTTGGCAAGTTATTTGCACATGTGGCTTGCGTTCTTCAATTTTCTATACAAAAGGAACTATAAATGCTGAGATTTATCAAAAGGAATGTTTGAAGAACAGGTTGCTACCATTGTATAGAAAGCACCAGTCCCTCCTCTCTTCTGGCCAGATTTGGCATCGGCACATTACGCCAAATCTACTCTACAGTGGCTGACGGAGAATAACATCAAGTTCGTAGAAAAAGACATCAACCCACCAAACTGTCCCCAGTTGCGACCGATCGAACGCTATTGGGCAATAGTCAAGCGTATATTTAAGAAGGATGGTACAGTGTCCCAAAACATGACCGATTTTAAGAAAAATTGGGCAGCGGCATCCAGGAAGTGCACAAAGGTCACTGTGCAGAATTTGATGGCAGGTGTCAAATCAAAGGTACGGGCATTCTACAGAAATGAACATGATGACTAGTTTTTCCGTTTGGATCTTTTGTAAACATGTTAAGCTATAATAAACTGAAATAGTATGTTAATTTTAACCATGTTTTCATGCCTATTTTATTATTTGGAAGTTTATAACTACTTTTCGATACACTCCTTAGTGCAGTTTTAAAGTCCTGTGATCAAAACTCGCGGAAATGGAGTCGAAAGAACAGCTCGTGCGTGATAAAATCTTGCGCATTCATCACGAGAACAAGGATCTCTCGCATCGTTCCATCGCTAAAACGTTGGGAATCGCAAATTCCACGGTGTCGCGAGTGATTAAGCGGTTCGAGGAACGGTTGACCACCGATCGGAAGCCCAGAAGTGAAGAAAAAAGTATTCCGTACAACACCAACAATCACAACCGCGTAGTTGGGGCCTTCAACCGAAATCCGAACGCCTCCGTTCGGGATGTGGCTAAGAAGCTGCACCTAAGCCGAAGTTTTGTCCAGAAGGCCAAAACTAAGGCTGGGCTTCGAACGTTCAAGGTACAAAATGCCCCTAATCGCGACGAGAAGCAGAACAAGTCCGCCAAAACCCGTGCCAGGATGTTGTACCTCAACATGCTGACGAAAGTTGAATGCTGCATCATGGACGACGAAACATATGTGAAGGCTGACTTCAAACAGATCCCCGGCAACCTCGGCCAAGGATAAGTTCAGCGTTCCGGAGCATGTCCGCACTCAGAAGATATCCAAATTTGCGAAGAAATTCCTGGTTTGGCAAGCCATCTGCACGTGCGGGAAGCGGAGTGCACCTTTCGTGACCCAGGACACGATGAACGGACAGGTGTACATAAAAGAGTGCCTCCAGAAGCGACTGCTTCCTCTCCTGAAGGCCCACAACGTCCCAACAATCTGGCCGGATTTGGCCTCATGCCACTACTCCAAGGACGTGCTGAAGTGGTATGCGGACAATAAGGTCAATTTCGTGCCGAAAATGTTCAACCCTCCCAACACTCCGGAGCTCCGCCCCATCGAGAAGTACTGGGCGATTATGAAGCAGCACCTTCTTAAACGACCTAAGGTAGTGAAGACAGTCGAGGAACTGAAGAAAGTATGGGTTTACATGCAAAAAACGGTTGATTCACAGATTGTGCAGAATCTTATGGCCGGGGTTAAGGCCAAGGTGCGGGCATTTGCGTATGGACTTTAAATGAAATACGAGTAAAATGAAAAAATGAAGTTTAATAGTTATTTCTCAATCCCTGAAAATTTGATGGCAATCGGATGAAAACTCGAATTTTGCGAATAAATTTTGTGTGTGGCAATTTCATCGTGGACACCCTTTAGACAAAATACGCTTATCTGTCAAGATAAGCAAAGGTAGTTGGAATTAAATGGAAAATACTAATTTTTCTTCTTATTTCTAGTTACACATTTTGTGTATTAATTGCCCATATTTGGTAGAAATTTGGGTTTCTTTGTATGAAAGCGTCTCTTCTCCAGAGGGAGGAAGGATCTCAAACCATCTAGAAAAAAATCCCTCATGCCAAATTTGGTTCCATTTGTTTACTTAATTATCGAGTCATGCTGAAATTTGAGTTCAATTTGTATGGGTGCTCCCCTTTTCCAGAGAGGGAGAGATCTCGAACTCTCATCAGACCTTTCCCCGACCCTAAAACCCGTGCATACAAATTTGCATTGCAGTAGGGATAGTTCTCATGTAAGGTTAAAATTTGGGTTTCATTTGTATGGAAGCCAGAAGGAGGAGGAGTCTCGAATAACCATAAAAACATGATGTAGAAGGAGATGTTCGCTCATCACCATGAGGCACCGAGAGTGAACAACAATGTTTTTGGCTAGAATTAAAGATATGAAGAGAAAGTTTGGATAGTTCCGCTAGTGTGCGGCAGGCTTGGAAATTTAACAGGTTTTTATGAAAATTGAGCGAAAAGGGCATGTGTACAGTGGTACTCGAACCAACGACATTTTTGCCTAACATCCCACTGCGGGGTAGGTCGAAGCACGGACTATATCCGCCACTTCAACAGGCAAAAATGTCCGGTTGGAAGACGCTCATGTACCACTGTGGCTTGTATAGTTATTCTAGCGATCTATTGTGTGCACTTTGTTTACTGATGCGCACATGGGAGAGGAACTCTCTCCTTTTTTTTTTGGGTTTGTTTTGATTCGCACCGACTGACGATCACTAGAGTTTTTCTCGTCGTCTCTAACGTAGAGACCTCGGAGAGAAACACCGTGAAGCGGTGCGATACTGGTCCCCACCAGTATAATTAATGGTTACCACCATTTATGGTTTTACATACATTAATTGTTATGTTATATATTCTCCGTGCGAGGAGTAACGATTATGATGTAGAAGGAGATGTTCGCTCATCACCATGAGGCACCGAGAGTGAACAACAATGTTTTTGGCTAGAATTAAAGATATGAAGAGAAAGTTTTGATAGTTCCGCTAGTGTGCGGCAGGCTTGGAAATTTAACAGATGTTTTTATGAAAATTGAGCGAAAAGGGCATGTGTACAGTGGTACTCGAACCAACGACATTTTTGCCTAACATCCCACTGCGGGGTAGATCGAAGCACGGACTATGTCCGCCACTTCAACAGGCAAAAATGTCCGGTTGGAAGACGCTCATGTACCACTGTGGCTTGTATAGTTATTCTAGCGATCTATTGTGTGCACTTTGTTTACTGATTTGTTTTGATTCGCACCGACTGACGATCACTAAAGTTTTTCTCGTCGTCTCTAACGTAGAGACCTCGGAGAGAAACACCGTGAAGCGGTGCGATACTGGTCCCCACCAGTATAATTAATGGTTACCACCATTTATGGTTTTACATACATTAATTGTTATGTTATATATTCTCCGTGCGAGGAGTAACGATTATGATGTAGAAGGAGATGTTCGCTCATCACCATGAGGCACCGAGAGTGAACAACAATGTTTTTGGCTAGAATTAAAGATATGAAGAGAAAGTTTTGATAGTTCCGCTAGTGTGCGGCAGGCTTGGAAATTTAACAGATGTTTTTATGAAAATTGAGCGAAAAGAGCGCTTCACGGTGTTTCTCTCCGAGGTCTCTACGTTGGAGACGACGGGAAAAACTTTAGTGATCGTCAGTCGGTGCGAATCAAAACAAACCCAAAAAAAGGAGAGAGTTCCTCTCCATGTGCGCATCAGTAAACAAAGTGCACACAATAGATCGCTAGAATAACTATACAAGCCACAGTGGTACATGAGCGTCTTCCAACCGGACATTTTTGCCTGTTGAAGTGGCGGACATAGTCCGTGCTTCGACCTACCCCGCAGTGGGATGTTAGGCAAAAATGTCGTTGGTTCGAGTACCACTGTACACATGCCCTTTTCGCTCAATTTTCATAAAAACATCTGTTAAATTTCCAAGCCTGCCGCACACTAGCGGAACTATCAAAACTTTCTCTTCATATCTTTAATTCTAGCCAAAAACATTGTTGTTCACTCTCGGTGCCTCATGGTGATGAGCGAACATCTCCTTCTACATCATAATCGTTACTCCTCGCACGGAGAATATATAACATAACAATTAATGTATGCATAAAAACATTTTTTTTTGTCTTGATTATCGAGATTTTTAGCCTCGGGCTGGTTCATCTCCCGTCGTGGTCAGTCAAACACCACTTTTGGGCATTTTCGTAACTTCTCCGGGGGTGAGATTCGAACTCGTGACTTAGGCACGGCAGGTATGGATGTTAACCAATACGCCGGGGCCGCCCCCCCCATAAAAACATTTCTTACCTTCAAAAACTCTTCCGCCCATGCCAAGTTTGGTTCCATTTGCTTGATTAGTTCTCGAGTTATACAGAAACTTGTTTTTTGCATGGGAGCCCCCTTTTCTAGTGGCGGGAGGGGTCTCGAACTGCCATGAAACGTTCATAAACCTCCACCTGCTAAATTAGGTTCCATTTGCTTGATTTGTTCTCGAGTTCTGCAGAAATTTGTATTTCATTTGCATGGGAGCCCTCCCTTCCAAAGCGGGGGGGGGGGGTATTTAAAACCACAATAGAAACTTTGATTGCCTAAAAAAACCTCCACCTGCTAAATGTTGTTTCTAGAATTTGCATAATTATTTGCATGATTATTTCTAGAATTATGTAGAAATTAGTGTTTCATTCGCATGCAAGCCCCCACCCCTCCTGTCAGTGAGCGGAGGAGTTTTAAACCACCATTGAAACATTTCTTGCGTACATTTGCTGGTCCAATTTGCTTGATTAGTTTTTGAGTTATGCAGAAATTTGTGTTTCTTTTGTATGGGAGCCACCCCTCCCCCACCTTTCGGAAAGGGGAGGGGTCTCGAGTCACCTAAGAAACACTTTTTGCCTTCAAAAACCCCCAGCTGTAAAATTTGTTTCCATTTGTTTGATTACTTCTCGAGTTATGACAGAAACTTGTGTTTCATTTGCATGCAAGCCCCTCTTTTCTAAATGGGGAGAGCTCTCAAACCACAATTGATACATTTCTTGCCTTCAAAACATCCACATGCCAAATTTGGTTCCTTTTGCTTGATTGGTTCTCGAGTTATGCAGAAATTTATGTTTCATTTGTAAGGGAGATCTCTTTACAGAGATAAGACCCCCCCATTACTATCATAAGAACCTTCCCTGGCCACAAAAACCACTGCATATAGTCTCCGAGTGTATAAGGTTCTGACAGACACAGACAGACAGACAGACAGACAGACAGACAGACAGACAGACAGACAGACAGACAGACAGACAGACAGACAGACAGACAGACAGACAGACAGACAGACACGACAGACAGACAGACAGACAGACAGACAGACAGACAGACAGACAGACAGACAGACAGACAGACAGACAGACAGACAGACAGACAGACAGACAGACAGACAGACAGACAGACAGACAGACAGACAGACAGACAGACAGACAGACAGACAGACAGACAGACAGACAGACAGACAGACAGACAGACAGACAGACAGACAGACAGACAGACAGACAGACAGACAGACAGACAGACAGACAGACAGACAGACAGACAGACAGACAGACAGACAGACAGACAGACAGACAGACAGACAGACAGACAGACAGACAGACAGACAGACAGACAGACAGACGAACAGACAGACAGACAGACAGACAGACAGACAGACAGACAGACAGACAGACAGACAGACAGACAGACAGACAGACAGACAGACAGACAGACAGACAGACAGACAGACAGACAGACAGACAGACAGACAGACAGACAGACAGACAGACAGACAGACAGACAGACAGACAGACAGACAGACAGACAGACAGACAGACAGACAGACAGACAGACAGACAGACAGACAGACAGACAGACAGACAGACAGACAGACAGACAGACAGACAGACAGACAGACAGACAGACAGACAGACAGACAGACAGACAGACAGACAGACAGACAGACAGACAGACAGACAGACAGACAGACAGACAGACAGACAGACAGACAGACAGACAGACAGACAGACAGACAGACAGACAGACAGACAGACAGACAGACAGACAGACAGACAGACAGACAGACAGACAGACAGACAGACAGACAGACAGACAGACAGACAGACAGACGGACAGACAGACAGACAGACAGACAGACAGACAGACAGACAGACAGACAGACAGACAGACAGACAGACAGACAGACAGACAGACAGACAGACAGACAGACAGACGAGACAGACAGACAGACAGACAGACAGACAGACAGACAGACAGACAGACAGACAGACAGACAGACAGACAGACAGACAGACAGACAGACAGACGGACGGACAGACAGACAGACAGACAGACAGACAGACAGACAGACAGACAGACAGACAGACAGACAGACAGACAGACAGACAGACAGACAGACAGACAGACAGACAGACAGACAGACAGACAGACAGACAGACAGACAGAGGAGTATACTCATGGCAACCATCTTGCGATACGGTATAGCATCGGACAGCGAAATATTGTCGCAATACGAAGGACAAATAGTTAAAGTGGAAGACAAAAGTCTTCGACAAGGAACTCGTTCTTGACACACTTCCGTTCAACAACGGACACACAGATTTCATCCCTGATGGGGTTGGTTAAATTTTATAAATCGGATAACCTACCTTACTACAATAACTCCAATTTTAAAAAACTAGGGAAGGGGTACTAGGTTCCGGATGACTTGGTGGTCTGATATATGGAAACGTGTCCTGTACCTATTGATAGTCTTACTAAAACGATCTTCAAGTGTTTTTATCTCGGCCAGACGGTGGATCTCAGTAATTCTCGTTCAGGATTATCCTGATAAACTTGTTTTGAGTCTGTCTGTAGCTTCAGGTGCTGTGTTTTTGCGCAACTCTCTCAGATCGGTATGTCGTTTTCAAGAAACCGCAAGTATAATATGTTTGTAGATTATGAT